>CM047505.1:0-180000 GCA_026122265.1 Ammodytes dubius | reverse complement strand
CAGTTGTTGCACTATTAACTGAACCAACCGCCAAAAACACGGATGAAAAATGTTTAAGAAATACCCCCCTTGTATCTGTTTGCTAAAAGAAGTAGAAGAATATTGCTACGGGCCGTTAAAAGGGAGGGTTTGTGTCCTGATGTGTGACTGCCACACAGTCAGCTGTAGGGATGCGTCACGTAGGCTACATCCCTATGCACGTAAACACAGGCATGATAAAGTTGACTGTTAAGTGCTTGTTTCAGGATACGTGTTTTCAAATGCAAGCCGTGTCTCAGCCTGAATATTTTATTGAGGTAATCAGTGCAGTCCGAGGCTTGTAATGTAATCGCTCGCTATCATGTCTGTCCCAGCTTGCTGCTATAGGCTATTTAGCCTAGCTGCTATGTCTCCTCTCGTATGTTCAAAGTAACTTCCCCAACAACAGCCAACACAACTGAGCTTAGCGAATATATGGAGAGAAAAAAATCGGGTCTGTGATGCAAATCAAATGAAAGAGAGCCAAAGAAGGCTGCACGCGGTGAGACAAAATACACATAAAAGTCCCGTAGAGTTGTTGAGAATCATGGGGAGAATAATCAACAGAATGAAGCCGGCAGACGGTAGTCTCTGGCCAATCAGCGGCCGGCCGTCTGCCGACGTCACCTTTTAGCTCGACTCAGCTCGCTTGGTCCCTAGAGCGAGGTGATACTAAAAAAGCAGCCGCTAGCAGGTACCAGGTACCATGAAATTGCGGTGGAAACGCCAAAAATGCGAGTTGAGTCGAGTCGAGTTGAGCTGATACCATGCGGTGGAAAAGCGCCATAAGTGGAATGTTCTGTTTTGCCGACCGACAACGGCAAACATTTAATTTAACAGTTTAACAGCTGTTCGCTAAACGAAAGGGGCTTACGTCACCTGTGCATCGCTCTGGGACGGGTCCGTAAAACAAAATGGAGATCATAGTGGCCCTGGCCCATTCATTCCCAATACAATTTCGTCAAACAAGAATGTATCTCCGCTAAATTTTTTCTGGATATCAATCAAAGGCTCATACTTTTCTTTAGACCATGTACTAATAGAATGGAAGTTTTCGCTTTTCAAAACGCCGCCGAAAGCGTTTTATTTTCAGTTTTAGCCGTTAGGCGTGTAGCCGCTAAAAGGAGCCGTAGTGAAACAACCGTTGCTTCGGCCGGCCTGGCCTCCGATGGCGGGAGGAATCTTCGTTTATCACTATATTACTTTACAACGACGGGGTGTAATTTAAAGATTACATACAGAGAATCATCATTATACTTCCATGGTCGATAAACAATGCAACTGTGCTCGTCCCGCTTAGCTTAATGCACGGACATATTATAACGTTACACTGCTCGCGTCATGCTTTAGGGGTGTGCCAGGGCCACATGAGAGCAGTATGGCCTCTTCCTTGTTGCTTCTCTGCGCCAATGAGCAGCTTTCATAGGAATGAATGGGCGCCATGTTTCAATACGGTGTCCATTTCTTTATATGTCCATGATCCAACTGCGTGCAGTGGCATTTGAAATGCACGAGTAGGAGCCGCCCCTTGAGTTGGAAATTACTATTGATCGTGGCCAGACCCTCTATCGTTCAAGATATCAGGGTCTGGATTTCCAGGCTAGCCTTCCAGCCAAATGCTTCACAAAAAGGTTCATTTCTCGAGGCTTCATTTGAACACAAGACAATCCCCCCTGCTGGTCAAACAGTGTTAAATACCCAGATATATTAAAGGTCTTTCTATCGATTTGTAATACATTCAATAGTCCTGCAACAGTGCAGCCTTTGGAATGAGAGAGAAGTAAAATAAATAATTCAAATAAAATAAATAAATGCCTTTTATGTATCGTTTTTAATTTTTTTCAATAAGTCATAATGACAGGAACCATTGTTTTCTACTGTTGCAGTATTAAACAAGGTAAGGGGCAGTGCATGTGCTTGTGAACATGAAGAAGGCAATCAGTGTGCTTGTGAACATGAAGAAGGCAGTGAATGCTTGTGCAACTTAAGGATTTGATTAATTTTTATTCAGAAATAAAATTTGTTCCACTGTGCTGGGCTTCAAACGGTTTCTCCCCTTGGAAACAACTTCTCCTGCTTTGGAGAACACTCTCACAGGGAACAGATGATGCTGGGGTGCACAAGTAATTCACAGCAAGTTTATACAGGTTGGGATACATTCTCTGTTGCTTCTCCCAATATTGAAGAGGGTCCTCCACCCTTGGGATGTTCGGTTCTGCCAGGTATCTTTGTACTTCAACCGTGGCATCTGCAGTGACATTGTGGTTTCTGTGGGTCTCCTCCGCTGTGGTGTCCAAAAACTTCCATAGTTTGTTTCCTGAAAAGCATAAACAAATTGTGTAAGTAACAGTCACAATTATCCAAATTTACCTTAACCCAAAGCAATATATATTACCAGGTCTCTGTATAGCGTCCTGTGATGACGTGGATGCTGATGCTGCAGCTGGAGATGTCTGGGACTTCATGATATTTGTACATTCTGTTGTCAGACGCTTCACAGCTTCGTTGGCCTTTAATGGGCTAAAGAAACCAATCTGCTTAAAGCGTGGATCCAGCAAGGTGGCCAGGGAAAGGATGCTCATCATCTGCATGTTCTGAAGCTTCTCCCTAAGAAGCCTGATGAGGTTCTCCACCAGCTCCCTTGCCACTGGGAGTGTTGCAGTGGTTGCCTCTTCCTGCAGCATCTGCTCTACCATCTTCATTAATGGTATCACCTTTGAGCCAGAGACCCGCTTCTCCTCGGACAACTCCACCGTGGCATCATTAAAAGGCGACAGGATTGACAGGCAAGCAATGACATTATCTAACTCTTCTGAAGTTAGCCCAGGGATGTCAGTCAGTAGTCCTGCCAGAGCTGCCCCGACAGGCTCCCTGAGCTCCACGAGTCGCTGGAGCATGTGGAAGGTGCTGTTCCATCTTGTTTCAACCTCCTGAAGCAGTTTGAGTTTTGGCCTCCCCATCTGCTCCTGAACAAGAGCAAGTGTCTCCTTTAAAGACAAAAAATAAAATTGTTATTGTGACATTCAGAATACAGATACAGATGTGGAAAAAACGTCAGTGTACTAACTTTTGCCGATGTGCTGCTCCGGAAATATCCAACCAGCTTTCTTGCCTTTGATTGGATTAAGGCAAGGACTGGGGAGGACTGGAGAGACTTTTTTACTATGAGGTTCAGTGTGTGGGCAATGCAGATTGCATGGCGTATCTGCACTTCCCTACCACACGCAATCATATTGGCCGCACCGCCAGTTACTAGGCATGTTATCCTAGTCGTTATTCCCCATTCCCCCATGAGGGATTTCATCACACAAGCTAAATTTAGTGCTGTGTGTGCCTGTGGGAAATTAACCACGCCAAGAAGAGCTGACTGCATACGGGTGTTGCCATCTATATAATGGCAGGATACAGCCAGGTAGGCATCCATGTTGATGGAGGTCCACATATCAGCTGTTAAGCTGACAGATGCGACCTGCTGGACTGCAGCTTTGGCTTTCTCCTTCTCGCTCGGGTACTTCTCCGCAACCATGGCCTTGACAGCCTAAAGGAAAGGAAGAAAATAAAGGTTAAAAGAAGACAATAATCAAATTGTTAATTTCAATAGTACTGTCATGCTTCATCCATGTAACCAAAATCACCTTTCTTGTTGGGAGAACGTAGGTTGGATCGAGTTTTGCCACAAACTCCCTAAATCCTGAGTCGTCCACAATGCTGAATGGCTGGGTGTCTTTATAGATCATTGACACCAAGGCCTCATCCAGCTCCTTCTTTCTGCTCACTTGGAGATAAAAAAACAAGTATTTTAAATATAGTATTAGTTTTGTAAATGTCATTATAGTTTATTTTGAAATTATGTCAGTGTAATAGCTATGTCAGTCATTGCAACACATGAAGCTATTACAGTCAGGAATGGAAAATGTTATTTCTACATTGGATATTTTTAAATTACATACCTGGGCTTGGTCCAGCTACATTCCCCTAATTTTTTTCATGCAAAGCACGAAAATGCCTCAACATGGATGAGGTGTCATTGTTGTATCCTAATTCTTTAGCACACAACAAACACTTCACCTTGGATTAAAAGAAAAGACAGTGAACAAATAGCACATTGCTTAAAAAATATAATACCAATGTTATAATGTTGCTGAATTTGTACCTACCTTGTTAGGAGAAATGAGATCAAAATGTTCCCACACGGGAGAAAATCTTCTCTTTCTTGCAGGCTCCATCACAATAAGCAGGGGTAGTATAACAAAATGCACGTTTATCACAAACCAACAAATCGCCAACACTAACCCACAAGCGTTGAGTGGATCCATTGCGGTTTATGTGTTCATAAATTGCGCCAATACCCGAAGCACTTCCTGAACCAGCGAGGCTTCGAACGTCACGTGATTCGCCCTAAACGATACAAGCGTCGAAACGCGCTTCACCAAAAACTTCCGGGATTACTTGACACGCTCCGGAGCCTCGGCACATTACGACCCATCACTACTAGATATATTTAAGCCTTATCTATCTTAGCTCTCCACACTTAATATCCAGCAATTGTTTAAACTAGTGCTGTCAGTTTAACGCGTTATTAACGGCGTTAACGCAAACCCATTTTAACGGCGTACATTTTTGTATCGCGCGATTAACTCTCGTCATGGCCTAGGAAACGTTGTGGTTTTTTCACATGCTGTTGTATCAACTAGTAATGTTAGAACAACTGAACCACCACAAACTATACATATGGCTCGCATTTATTTTTCCTATATTGTTATTTGCACTGAATTGCAAATTATGATATTTTAGAAGAAATACACTGAATTACAATGGTACACCATTGTAATTTAGTGTATTTCTTCTAAAATATCATCATAATTAGAATGGGTGTGATAAGAGCATTAAAATGAGAAAAAATAATGGGACCAAAAGAAATCAAGGGACATTCAGGCTAGAATAAATAAAAATGCGATTCATCGCGAGTTAACTATGAAATTAATGTGATTAATCGCGATTAAATATTTTACTCGTTTGACAGCACTAGTTTAAACCTTTTTATTTTCCCTGAACCAGACCAGACCCCTGTACTGCAGGATCAATTTAAATGTTCCTGTCCTGGATCGCTATTTTAATGGCCAGGACACCAGAGCAGATTTCCGGTGGAAAGGCAGGGAGGCCCTGGCAGTGCTGCTGGACCTGCTCCACCAGGAGCGGAGGCACGGATGGGGTGCCACAATTGAGACCCTGGTGTTCCTGTTCTGGTTGGCTAGTGGGGCATCATACAGGGTGGTATGATGTATCAGTTGTATCAGTTCGAATTTGATCAATAACCCATAGAAAATTAATTTTTTACAGTTTTTTACAAGGTAATGTCTAGCCGTTTCCTAAAATACCAGCTGGAGACTCCAAAAGGACACTTTTGGTCCATGGCACATGAAATGTAACTATGTAAAAAAAAAATGTTCTATGGGTTATTGATCAAATTTGAACTGTGATTAGGTTGGCTAGTGAGCGAGCATGGAGTAGGCAGCAAAACGACATGCTCTGCTGAAACTTGAATTTAAAAGTTGTATTTGGCACTTTATACCCTCAAAAGGCGACGAAATATTATTATAAGTTTATTGTTCTCATTTTAGTTAAGTTAAAACTTGAAAGCGTTTCGCCAATGGCCAACAGTTTGCGTTTGAAATTCGACAAGTACAAATTCCCCGGAGAATCCCCAACAGCTGGGCCTGAAGCCCCGAGTACGAGTGTTTCAACATCCGCTAGCGTCAGCGCTAACTCGCCTCGGCCAGCTAGCCAAATGGAGTCCGCGGACATGAAAGCTGAAATCCTCACGGCACTGAAAAAGGACATCGCTATCCTGCTTAGGACGGAGTTAAAGTCCGTCCTGTCTGAGGAATTTGAATCCGTCAAATCCGAGCTACATGCAGTGAAGGCGGAGGTGGCTAACAACACTTCTGCAATTCGCTCCGAGGTGGACACGATGAAAACAACTATATCCGACATGGAACGCGGGCTGTCTTCATGCTCCGATGACGTGACTTCACTTCTAACTAGGGTGGGAAGACTCGAGACAGAGGTTACCAACACACGGGAGAAATGCCTCGACATGGAGGGGCGAATGAGACGGGACAACATTCGGATACTAAACGTCCCAGAGACCCCACTCTCCAGCACACCAGCGGCGATCTCTAAACTGCTAAAAGAAGCTTTGAAAATGGATAAAGACGTCTTAATAGACAGATCGCACAGAGGACTGCAGGCAAGGAAACCAGACGGCAAACCCCGAGTCATCGTGGCAAAATTACACTACCACCAAGACTGTGTTGACATTCTGCGCCGTGCCAGGGAATCCGGACCACTCAAGTTTAAAGGGACCGCCATCTCCATTTTCCCGGACTACCCCCCGAGTGTCGCACAGGCCAGATCCGCTTTCAACGAAGTGAAGAAGCTGCTCCGTGGGCAAGATGGTATCAGGTATGGCCTTTCCTACCCAGCACGGCTCCGGATCACACATAATGGAACTGAGAGACAGTTTCAAAGCCCAGAAGATGCCATGACCTACGTGAAAACCAAAGTCCTTCATGGATCTACATAAGGCTGGTATACCATGGCTTTATTGACGTGACTTTATCCTCCATCACAGTAAAAGGTTGGTGCTGTCCACTTTATTATCTGAACACATCGTTCTGATTGAAAGACTGTATAGCTCCGAAGAATAATTACTTAGGCCATATGAATGAATATGTGTGGAGAGCACAGAAAAACCAAAATCTGTTTAAAAAAGGTCCCATTTAGTCATGTCTTGTGTTTACAATTGACGAGAGATATCAGTATGCTGAACAGGATATTGCAGTGTGTTCTAGTAGACCTATTCCTACATTTATTTGTTTTTTTATTTCATCTCTGACTCTGTCAGGACCTTCTAAAATCACTCAGCTGTTTGTCATGTAAAAAAGGAGACACATGGTTATTGCTGATACTCCTTTACAGCCATATTTTGCTTTCTTATTTACTTTTTCTCTCATGGTATTTAACCTTCCATGCAACGCTGTCTTCCCTTATTTTTATTTTATTTTTTTAATTTATTTTTTATTCTTATCAAAATGTTATTATACATTTATGATCCTGATACTGAGATGGCAGACAGTGAACTTTTTTAATTTATTTTATCTCTATTTTATTTTTTCTCCCTTTTTTATTTTATTTATTTAAATGATTATTTTACTGTCCATTTACTCTACGCCTTTGGGTTGAGAACATTTTGATACATGTAATGTTCAATGTGCCTTATGCTAATCTAAGTTCTATATAAGTTTTAGCAGAGTTCTGCCTTTCAAGTAACTAGCGCATCCTTCTACAAGCACTTAAATGTGTAGATGCTTCTGCGAGGGGGTTGGGAGTCACCTTGTTCGGATAGGTGAGGGGTGGGGATTCACTGTACCTGACTTAGTCAACTGTATGTTTTTTCTTTATCTTACTGTTATTCCTCAGGGATATTTTCAGCACTTTGGGAAATGCAAAACTTTCATTACACCAAGCTTCTCTTCTCTCAAATTTGATCATGGCTAACACAGACACTTCTAGAGGATCAGCTAGTTGTGATGTTACCTTTATAAGTTGGAATGTAAAGTCTTTAAATCATCCAGTCAAACGAAAGAAAGTAATGTCTCATTTGAATAAACTAAACGTGGGGATAGCATACCTACAGGAGACACATCTTAAAACTTTTGATCATTTTCGACTTAGGGGGGGATGGGTCGGTCAATCATACCATTCTAATTTTCACTCAAAGTCCAGAGGAGCGGCCATCCTTATTAATAAGAACATCCCATTTGTTATGTCAAAAGTTGAAACAGATTCCTCAGGGCGTTATATAATTGTAGTAGGCAGACTATATAATACACCAGTTATCCTGGCTAATGTTTATGCCCCACATTGGGAAGACAGCTCTTTTTTCAAAACCTTTTTCGCTCTACTCCCTAACATGGATACGCACAATCTTATACTTGGAGGGGATATGAATTGCGCGCTATCACCTGCCCTAGACCGCAGTTCATCCAGAATTATAACCACATCCAATACAGCTCTACAAATACAACTATTTCTTGACACAAACGGTATATCTGATGCCTGGCGCTTTCAAAATCCCACATCTAGAGGCTACTCTTTCTTCTCACCAGTGCACGGGACGTACTCACGCATAGATTACTTCTTCTTGGATAAAAAGCTTCTTCCATTAATGACTAAATGTGAATATGAAGCAATAGTTATCTCTGACCACGCCCCCCTGTTGATGACTCTACACATACCGGTCTCTCATGCCAACTACCGTCCCTGGCGTCTCAATTCGTTATTACTTTCAGACGAGGATTTTATTAAATTTATCTCCTCTGAAATAACTATATTCCTCGAGCATAATCAGACTCCAGGAATATCCGCTTCATTATTGTGGGAAACAATGAAGGCATACATCAGGGGACAGATAATATCATACAGTGCACGGCAAAGAAAATGTCGCAATGCAAGACTTGAACAACTAACGAATGAAATTCTTGATCTGGACGCAACAATAGCTCTTACCCCAACCAATGATTTACTCAAATTACGATTGGCGCTTCAAACAGAGTTCAATTTATTGTCAACCAGACACATTGAAAACCTTATTAATAAAACACAAAGTAGAACATACGAATTTGGCGAAAAGGCTGGAAAAATCCTCGCCCATCAGCTCCGTCAAAAAACTGCAGATCGAACTATACCTGAGATAAATGATGAATTGAGCACTAGGCATACAGATCATTCAGAAATTAACTCATGTTTTCGTAAATTTTACTCAAAGTTATATGCTACAGAAACCCTTGGGAACCACACTCTGTTTGACTCATTTTTTGGGAAAATAAATGTCCCTACAATTAATGATGAGACTGCATTCGATCTAGATGAACCATTTTCCATAGAGGAACTTACTAGTGCAATCAAGTCCATGCAAGATGGAAAATCCCCAGGACCTGATGGATTCCCAAGTGAATTTTTTAAGAAGTTTACCAACAAACTTGCCCCGGTCTTGCTATCTGTATTTGAAGAGTCACTTGCCACAGGCTCCCTTCCTCATTCTATGCGCCAAGCAGTAATTTCCCTCATCCATAAAAAAGATAAAAATCCACTAGAATGTGGCTCATTTCGCCCTATCTCACTCTTAAATGTGGATAGTAAAATTCTTTCCAAAATGCTAGCCCGTCGTTTAGAAACATCTTGCCCTCAATTGTGACTGATGATCAAACAGGCTTTATTAAAGGACGGAATTCTTTCTTTAATATTAGACGCCTGTTCAATATACTTTATGATCCCGCTTCACCTGACATTCCAGAAATACTGATATCACTCGACGCCGAGAAGGCTTTCGATCGGGTGGAGTGGGATTACCTTTTTTACACCCTCAAACGATTTGGGTTTGGTGAGAAATTTTCTCTTGGATAAGGTTGCTTTACTCCTCTCCATTAGCTGCTGTCCGAACAAACAATAATCTTTCCTCCTATTTTCCTCTCCACCGTGGCACCCGACAGGGTTGCCCCTTGTCACCCCTTTTGTTCGCTCTTGCAGTCGAGCCATTAGCAATCGCCCTTCGCAATGAAGCTGATATAAAGGGAATACAGAGAAACGGCTCAGAGAGCAAGGTGTCTCTTTATGCTGATGACATGCTTTTATATCTGTCCCACCCTTTAACTAGCCTTCCAATAACACTTGATCTCCTCAAAGAATTCGGCAAAATATCAGGTAACAAAATAAACTTACAAAAAAGTGAGATAATGCCAGTGAATACTGCAGCTAAGCAAATTAATTTAGACTCATTTCCACTAAAAATAAGTGTGCAAAAATTTAAATATTTAGGAATCTGGATAACACACACAGTTAAAGACATCTTTAAAGCTAATTTCTCACCATTACTTTCTAATCTTAAATTAGATCTGGAACGCTGGAGTCTATTACCTTTGTCATTGGGAGGCAGGATTAATACAATCAAAATGAATGTGCTACCCAAATTTTTGTATGCATTTCAGTGTATTCCTATATTTATATCTAAATCATATTTTTTGTCAATTGACAAATTGATATCTGCATTTATTTGGAACAAGAAAAACCCTCGAATAAGGAAAAGCATGTTACAACGGCATCGTCGGCAAGGGGGATTATCTCTTCCTAATTTTCAGTTTTATTATTGGGCTGCCAACATTAGGACATTGTTATATTGGAAGCAATCGCCATCTAATGATAATACCCCTGCGTGGCTAGAATTGGAGAACTTATCTTGTTCAACTTCCTTGTACTCCCTGCTCTGTTCAAAACTCCCCCTACCAGATCCTATATCCAGATTTTCCTCAAACCCAATTGTGAAACACTCTTTAAATATCTGGAAACAGTTTAGGAGATTATTTTCTCTCAAACACTTCTCGATTTGTGCCCCTATTGCGAGAAATCACCTTTTTGTGCCTTCAGTTATAGACGGAGCTTTCCATGAATGGGAGAGAAGAGGAGTAAATACAATAGAGGATCTTTTTGTAGATAATACTTTCATATCCTTTGGTCAGTTAATGCTAAAATATAATATTCCCCGCTCACATTTTTTTAGATTTTTACAGCTCCGTAGCTTCATATCGGCATCATACTCTCATTTTCCATCACAGCCACCCAACTCTCTTTTAGAATCCATTCTGAAACTTGACCCATGTTCCAAAGGGACCATTGGGACAGTTTACTCTTTATTAAACTCCCAAAATCTGGAACCCTTGACATCAGTAAGGAATCGGTGGGAGGGAGATTTGGGGACAGTGCTTTCTGATGAAGTTTGGAAGAAGGCCATAGATAGGATACATTCTTCTTCTATTTGTTTACGTCACACAGTCATCCAGTTCAAGGTCTTACATCGCCTTCACTGGTCAAAAGTAAAGCTGGCAAAGTTCACACCTATCGATCCATATGTGACCGATGCAAGCAAGTGCCGGCTACGCTTTCACACATGTTCTGGTCCTGTCCGAAACTTAATAATTTTTGGCAATTGATATTTAAAACCTTTTCAGATGTTTTAGAAGTACATATAGAACCTTCTGCTATCATCGCAGTATTTGGAGTTACTCCACAGGATATACATCTTACGTCCCAAGCAAGAAATGTTATAGCTTTTGCATCTCTCTTGGCCAGACGACTTATACTCCTCAAGTGGAAAGAGAAGTTCTCCCCAACCTTTAAAATGTGGATTAAAGATATGATGCATCACTTAGTGTTAGAGAAGATTCGTTACTCTACTAGAGGGTGTGCTCAGAAATTTAATGCTATATGGAAACCTTTTTTGACCTATGTGGAGAGGATAGATTATGCTAATATGGGAGTTTAGTGCTGCTGACCTCATTTCCTTCTCTATTGTAGCCGATTTACTAAGGTGTAATTTTAATTTCAATCTGTAATTTATTTTTTGCATTTTCCCCTGTCAAACTGTTATTTAACTGTTTGCATGTATTTCTGTTTTTTTTTTTTTTTGTTGATTTTTTCTTTTTACTTATGTGCATTTCAAATGTGATCCCTGAATGCTATTGTTATAGAATGGTACAGTGTTACTGTTAAAGGGGTGGGGCTCTGTTGGAGCAAGTTGGGGTGGGGGAGGGGGGGGGGGGTCATAATTGTATGAATCTAATTGTATCTGCATTGCATTCTGTAAAACGTCAAAAATACCAATAAATAAACCTTGAGAAAAAAAAATTTGAACTGTGATTAGGAAAGGCTTCAGGCAGTTGGACACTTGTTTTGTTTTCAAAATTTAAAAACAAATTGACTTAGTTTTCTTCCAAAATCTAGATTTTGGGGCTTTGCAGATATGCAAATTTACACATCATTAGTAAGATATTGATGATTTTTCATATTTATTTAAACATTTTACAATACTGTAATACAAAAAGTTATTGTTTTTATGTCAGTAATCAACTGGCAAAGTTTCATAATGATATCTATAAGTTCAAAAAATTCCCCATTAGCCCATCCCCATTCACTTTAACAGTGGTTCTGATTTGCTATGTCGGCCTGCTGTAGCTTTCCAGCAGCTTGTTGACAAGGTTGTCCACCCAGGTGGTGATCGTGGAAGGTCCTTGTCACAACTTCAGCCAGTATTGAGGTTGCGTTCCGAATCGCATACTCTTTCTTTTTTCTATTCTACATACTACATCCGACGATAAAAAGAATCTAGTTAGGATGCAGTAGACATACTATTGGGACATACTTTTCTCTCTTATTTCATCATAACATTGCGCCTTGATCTTGCCTCTTGCTTTTATACCCGTCGCATCCCCGTTTGTTTTCATAACATGGACCTATAGGCTTCGTCGATGTTACGTCACTTCACGTGCGCACTGGATTGTGGGTCAGAATCGCCCAAATAGGATGCACTTTTCAACACTAACAATCTTGGCCGCATGAAGTAGACCATCCGGGTATTCTAACCATCCTAAATCTGGCCACAAGAATCGGGACATCCTAAATCTTTTTTCTATATACTATATAGTAGAAAGTATGCGATTCGGAACGCAACCTTAGTTTGTTTTCATATGTCTGTTTTCCTGGTTTCCTTTCCAACTCTCATGTCATTTCAGACCCGGCCACTCCCTCCTGCTCTGCACTCCCTGTTAATTACATTCACCTGGTCTGCCCCACACTCACCTGCTCCTCATCAGTTAATCAGCCCCAGTATATATCTTTGTTCAGTTCCCTCAGTCAGTTGCCAGATTGTCTGATGTCCTAGTGAGTTCACCCAGCTTTCGGATTTCATCCTGTGGTCCGATCCTGCTTGCCTGTTCGTGTTTCGACCTGTCTTTGGACTTTCCCTTTTGCCTGCCCCAACTGGACTTGTTTGCCACGCTGTCTTACTACTAGTGATGGGTAGATGAGGTCTCGTGAAGCGTTGCGACACATTACCAAACTGTATTGATACTGTCTGTACTGTGTCACTGTGCTGCTCAATACTGACACCTGCTGGATCTTAAAAATCATTACCAGCAACCCAATTACAGACACAACTGACATACTGATTTAAAGGTCCCATATTATGCTAAATGCACTTTTTAAATGTGTTCCAACATATCCATGCGTCCACGGTGTGCCTAGAGACTGCCAAAATATTAAAGAAAATAACAATCTCTCCTTTTCTCACTCTCCCCTTTTCTGAAACCCCCACCCCTCCCCCCAAAAACACTCCAGTCAGAATTATCCCCTTTTCTGACCTCACAAACCGTAAAGCCAGAAGCTTCCACTGTGCAGCCCACACCCCTATTTCTTATTGGTCCACGGCCCTGACAGACAGAGGGCGAGGCGTATCTGGCTTCGCTTCCGGACAGGGGGCGGGGAGAGCTCAAAGATTGTATATTTACGAGGGGACCTGCAACTCTTTTTTAAAAAATAGGCCATTGTGAGATTAGCTGAACATCAGCATAGTACAATAAATTATCTGAAAGTTTTTTTCAGCAAACAATTAAAGAAAAACGTATTAGGGACCACTAAGACCATATAATATGGTGTATAATAGAACCGAAAAGTGTATAATATGGGAGCTTTAAGACTTGCTATACAATAATATAATTAAGTACGGGTCCTCAAACAGAGGACCCGTAATTATTACTCTCCACCATACTTATTAAGTACGGGCTCACAGTTTACTGGGAGCCCGTAATTATTACTCTCCACCATACTTTTTCTTCTTATTCTTCCCGCCAAATTTCTAGCTGCTACTCCTCCCACACCGTTACACGCAGACATGCAAAAATTTCACACAACGTGCATAGTGCAGGGGTGTCAAACACTGATTGATTGGCCCGTGGCACATTTAAAAAATATAATGTAATATGGCGCTTTTAATTTTTAAATAATTTAAATGCACTCATTATATTACAGAGAAATATGTCCCATAAAAGAAAATGAGCAACAAGCCCATCCCAGAGGACCCTGCATAATATTTTATTTTAAATTAATATTATTATGGAAAATCTATGCGTCCTTCTCCAATAGCTTCTAATTCATCTGACACAGTGTCTCCATTTTTTTTTCATACAACATTCTTCCGATTTAGCCTCTTAATTTCCCTCTCAAAGTGCACCAGATTCATGCATTTCGCTTTAAAAACTTTAAAAAATCTCCCGGGGGGCATACCCCCGGACCCCCCTAGGAGGGTCGGGACCTCGGCTGGATACTACTTTCACCCTGCTGGACATTGGACGCAAAGGCAGAAAACACTGGGTGTATCATTGGCATATAAACAAGAGGGGAAATGTGTCTGTTTAATGTGCAAGGAAAGTGTTGCCGTGAAGAAGGATTACAATTTACGAAGACACTATGAAACTAAACATCAGAGCAGCTACATGTCCTGATAAATGTGTTATTTTTGCAAAGTGGCCCGGCCCTTCGTAGATTGTTCTGTATGTGGCCCTCAGTGAAAAAAGTTTGGGGACCCCTGCTCTATGAGCTCGACACATGTGCCGACGCATCGGTGTTGCCCGACCCATCACTACTTACTACCTGGTTTGTCATCCACTTCATTAAAATCTATTTTTGAATCTGAACTGTTTCCTGTGTCCTGCAATTGGGTTCTTGTCTGACAGACAAGAACCCAATTGCAGGACACAGGAAACAGTTCAGATGTATAGGTGAATAGTAATTCATTTTTCTATCTTTTTTCGCTTACTTTTTACAGTTTTTAGGGACACAAAGGACTGCACTGCTGTGTTTTACAGAAGAAACACATTCTACGGAGGAAACTGGGCACAGTGACCAGCACCTACACACTTAAGATATCGACAATTGTGAAGAGAGCGAACAGGACAAAAGCAGAAGAGAATTCTCAGAGGAAAAATTGTAAAAAGATAAACCGGAGAGCTGATAGCTTAAATTTTTTCGTGTTTTCTCTTTATTAGTTGGGTTTAGGAAAAGGAAGTCTTAGATCCGACAGTCCAATGCGTGGCTCCATCTTTTCTTTTTTTTCAACCAGTCCTCTAGACACTTGTAGTTTTGAGTTTGTTTAATAAATTGTATTGTATTATTTAATACAATTTAAATTTGGTTTCTGTGTCTTTAATCATACATGTCGTTGGTCACTATGCACCAGCCAACCACTGTTTTGAGGAGGTAACAGTCATGTGATCACTGTAATGTGAACAGAAACTGATGGTATAGCTAACTTTCATACTTTGTGTTGCAAATGGACAAGTATATGACTTTTTGAGGTTCTGTAGGTAAAATCTAATAAAGACATTACTTTAATTATAATAAGCAGTGTGGTTGTCTCTAACATGGCAACATTTGCTCAAAGTTGTATTTTATCTGGTGAAATGTATCCTTGGCATGAAAACATACCCTACATGTCAGTAGGCATAACCCACCCTTTGCCTCTTGTGTTTGTAACTTACTTGCAGCTATACACAATGTTTTAAACTAAATTTATGCTGAACAAACTCTTAAATGACAACAACAAGGAACTACTGATGGAGCCTCTGGTCGGGTGATCTGGTCATCCGTCTAAACTGGATGGATCTAGAGAAAGAGACAGGGTTAGAGAAACAGCAAGAGAGGGTTAGGAGATAAAGATGGTGGGAGAGAGGGAGACACAATAATAACATTAGTAATTGACTAATAACAACCTGTGGTTGTATCATTTGGAGGACTTGTTGGAATTAAATTGTGAGCGTTTATTCTTTTGTTTCATAGGGCTCATTACTGTCTGTACATTACGTGTAGCCTATTTTATGCCCTTATTATTTAATCATAAGTGCTACACAAAGTTTAGTATTAAATATGCTACACACCGACAAATATACACGAGATGGCACGGAGGAGACACAATTATATAGGCCTAAATGTAGCCTAACGTAATAGGATTAACCTTAAAGCGGCTACGAGTAGCATTTAAATATCTTTTAAACAGCCTCATGTTTCCTCTCATAATCATAAATTACCTTTAACAGCAAACGAGACCATCAGTGCAAAGAAAGACGTTTTTATATAGTTTTTATTATTGCATTTGGTCTGGTCGCACACCCAGTCCGATTTTCGGTTCGCTCGTGCAGGCTCTATGGTCACATATCCGTATTGGTTGCAGATTTCAGTGTGGCGCTGCAACGTGATTTGAGAAGCCTATCCCTCCAGGTGAGGGAAGGGGAGCGGGAGCCTTGCTTGAGACAGTTATTTGTCGTCATAATGACTGATAACGGGGCTGAACCATCAAAGAAAAAAAAGAGAATGCAATGAAGAAAAGCTAAAAGGGAGAGTGATAGGCGGGCGGGAGGGCGTTGCCAAGCAACGTGTATACAATTTCACGAGAGCGAAACTAGACTGCAGTGTTTACTCCTAAATGAATGAGCGGTTGGTACTAACACAAAGTTTGCTTTGCTTCACCATCATCAGATAACCATTATCTGAAATAGTCATTATTTACATCAACAACACTAAACACATTACCTCATCTGGATCCATACTAACTGCCGTCTCTCGTTCATTCGCTTTCTGTGAGGACACGTAATCTTTCAGCTCCGTGAGAGAGAGTAGTTAGGTGACACTGCTGCATCAACTCATTGCAATCAGGTGTGTGTACTGACTGGCATTAGTTGATGCAGTGTCACTAACCACTCTCACGGAGCCGAAAAGAGTCCTCACACTTTCAACACACGGACATGCACTATATTGCTCCCTTCTAAGTTCACAATCGCGCACCTGGCACGCGCTAGAAAACAGCTTTGCGACAGCGGGCGTCGTAAAAATACTAACGCTTTTGTCCAAAGGGGACGCCAACGTGCCATCTTACTCGTAGTGGCTTTAAATGAATATCAATAACACAATCCTGATTTCAGTTCAGCATATCTACAAATGCATTTCTTTCATTCTCCAATTTCATATCAACCTTTTATGATAAGAAGTGCCTTTTCACATAATTAAATTGAAATATTAGTAATGTAGATAGTTTAAAACTTGCTGTGAGCAAGTGAGAAAATAATGCATTTAAAAAAAGCATATCATTAGCCTATTCCTTGCTGTTAGATAACTATTTACTTATCTTTTTCATCATGCTACTTTTTATTTAATGGTGGTTACCTATGGATGTTGTATTGGAAATAGCAGTAGCTAGGTAGCTGGCACGTTAGCATGTGAGCTAGCCCATCGTGAAAGATATAGGTTGCGTTCCGAATCGCATACTTTCTACTATATAGTATGTAGAAAAAAGATTTAGGATGTCCCGATTCTTGTGGCCAGATTTAGGATGGTTAGAAGTACCCGGATGTCCTACTTCAAGATTGTTAGTGTTGAAAAGTGCATCCTATTTGGGCGATTCTGACCCACAATCCAGTGCGCACGTGAAGTGACGTAACATCGACGAAGCCTCCATATGAAAACAAACAGGGATGCGACGGCTATAAAAGCAATAGTCTAGCAGCAAGTGCTCAAAAAAGGCTTTAGTTTTCGAGATACCCCTACCCGAGGTAGAACAAACCTCAACAATGATTTTTTTTATCTTTAGAATGTCCTGTTCATGAAATTGATTGTTGAGCACTTTTATCTTTGGGCGAAATATGTTTTTTTGGTTATTCTTTAGAACTACCCCAGTCCCTCAAAAAGAGCCAAATTAGGCCATTCCGGATAGGGGAAATGTGACAAAAAAGCCCATAACTTGGGAATGCTCACTCTTTTCTTCATCAGATTTGCTGAGGTACTAACCAGGTGTCTGTCCCACATCACCAAACAGTTAGAATGTAATTTACCAAAACATTTATTGAAATAGAGTCCTGTATACATAGCTTTAGTTTAGGCGGAAATGGTACTTTTGTGGTGGTAGGAAAAGAGGGTTCCTTTACTTTTCTCTCAAATATCACCAAAACATAAATCCCTGCCAACTATACCATTTATGTATTGTCTAGGATGCTATTGAACAATAACCAGTGGTTGTATGAAGATATCTATTACAGTTCAATTTCTAATGAGATTTTTCTAGAAGTACTCCTCTACTGAAATAGCCATATTAGGACATTCCGAATGGGGGATAGGTGGCTTAATAGCCTATAGTCCAGCAGATATGTGAATGCATTGTGCTTTTTATGATACAAACATGAGCTTTGGCACACTGTTAGAGATTTTTAGCTATAGGGCCATCGCCAATTTTTCCTATGGCCCCCACGGCGGCCATTTCTAAAAATGGCCACCAGCAGCTCTTATAGTACCAGTAGCTTGGGTTGTAGAGCACCTAGGATCTTGATTATGGTATCTAATCCTACATTTTCAAGGATGGACAAGGCAGTGGTGCTATTTAAAACATGCTATAAAGAACCCAACTTCATATATCTGGCATTCAGGGAACAAATTTGTTGTAAAACCTTCAAATATTAGCTGAGTTATGCATATTTTCATGAATTACAGAATCAGTTCATGAGTTGTATATATTATATTGTAAGCAAATAAGGTCAGCATAAACTAAAGTAAATATATTTTTCAAAGCCTGAACAATACATCAGTTTAGCCTGTTTGATAGGTTGCTATTTTATCCGTATAACCCTCTCTGAGTAAGTCAACATTGCTCTAGGTTCCGAAGGAGCTAAGTGATATAAACAGTTACCACAATGAAAGTACCAGGCAAGGTAAGTTGCAAGTAGTGACTTTTACTCACATACAGTTGTAGGTAACACCCAAAAACACATATGCATATAAATCATTTGAACATACAACATTGGCCTAATTCTACTTTTACAAGAATGAGGAATGCAGTGGTACTATTTACAACATGCTAAACTACATACACACATATCTGGCATTCAGGGAATTAAATAACAATAAAACCATCTACACATTTATAATTATTTCTGAAAACACAGTCCACCACAGGGGCAAAGTGCACGGAAGTGCTGCCTTGACACATTTGCAATGTCCACTGCACCACTTTTTACATCCACAGCAGAGGAGTTTACAACAGGCCTGTATCGATCCTGGTAGTGCGGCCCAGTGAAATTCCCATCTGCCTGTGGCCTTCCACTTCCACCCCCATTCACCTGGTGATGGGAGTTGAGGGGCTGAAACCATCATATGTCCCAACAGTGAACAGCTTGGTAGGCAGCCCTCTTTTTTGTGTTGCATCAGTGCTGCTTGTGTTGGAAGTCCCTCAATTGATGTTCCTTTCTGGGTGAAGAGCTGCTTTCTTGCCTGATAGACAGATTCCTGGCTGCTGGTGCGGTCATATAGCAATACAACACATCTCTTCAGAGGCTCCATCCAGTTGTCTATGGAGTCAGGTGTGGCAGCAAAGGGACAGAAGGTTTTTGTGACATCTTCAAAGCTCCTCCATGTATCCCACGCAGTGTTCTTACCCCTGCCACCAAAAGATGACACTGTGTCACATCCAGTAAAGGCATGGAACCCCGGCAAGGCGATACATCGTTCTGGACCTAGTGCCGTTGCCATGTTGTGTGCTGCTACATGCTGAAAACTCTTTCCAGCTCCAAAGGCAACCCACAGCTCATTGATGTTGAGAGAGTGGGCTGCAGTTCCTGCCAGCACTAACACATCTGTGTCAACTGTGCATATTGATACACTGTTATACCCTTCCTTCACAGCATCTCCAAGGTGCAGTAGTATGTGGGTATCAGCCTCCTCATGTGTGCATGGTGCAATAACCTCTACATCTTGAGGCTGAGTGCAAAGGACTTCAGCCAGAGTTTCTGTGCATTGACGACAACAAGGCTGAACTGTTTTCCTTTCTGGCATCTATCTTGTTGCGTGTTTCCGCCTTTAGACTGTCAGGAAAATATTGATCCCACACAACATCCACTCTGCTGACATGCTTCAGCTTAGACATCATGTATGGTGAGAACACCTTTTGTGCATATTTAGAAAAGGCTCAGCAGCACCAGGTCGTAGCATGTTTACGAGCCCCATCAAGTATGTTGACCTGTACTATGGGGTTGGATTTGTTCTCTTGTGATGAAATCAGGTTCGCCAAACAGCCCACCAAGTCTGACTTGGTTCCAGTTCTTAACTTGCCCATTTGTGACAATGCCAGTGGACATGCCTGGTTTTTCGAGCTAAAAGAAACTCATCCAGACTTCCATCACGTATCTGGGATACAATATAAAGCCTAGAGAACAGGGAGCAGTCACTATTCAGGGATGAGGGCTGTTGTTGGGACCTGGACTTCTCTCTGACTGGAGGTCGGCTGAATAAAGGGAGGCTGTTCCTTTTGATGTGTTCTTTGATTGGCTTTGTCTGATTGACGAGGCGTTCACTGACATAGGCGTCATACTGGTCCCGTCCAAGTTTCTCAACCTGGTTGACAGTGTCAATGACTGCTTCATCTGCAACGTCCGTAGTATCTAATACAAGAAGATCTACAGTGCTCTTTTCACAGAATGGATTGCCCATGTCTTCTACACTCACCGACCACTTTATGAGGTACACCTATTCAATTGCTTATAAAAACAAAAAGCTAATCTTCCAATCACATGGCCGCAACTCAAGGCATTTAGGCACGTAGATGTGGTCAAGACAACATGCTGAAGTTAAAAGTCTTCTAAGGACAGAGGAGTATTACCCTCCTCCAGGTAATTTATGTACTCGGTGAAAGCCCTCTGCAGGAGAAGATATAGGCTGCTGGCTGTGACCTGATGAGCATGGCAGGGGCGTCACGTGACAGGCTTTCATAAAGGAATCTGCTGTCCCTGTTGTAGCAACTCCAGCTTGACAAGTGCTCCTGTCCACACGCTACCTTCCAAGATGACGCCAAGTACCTTGACTGCTGCCATCTCAATGTGGAACCCACCAAACATCACAATAAAGTTATCTTCACCATGAGCTGCTGGCCAAGTCCACTGGATTTGTTTTGCCACTGCATACAGAGGTTGATCGATAGTGATGATTGGTACTGACCAGGATTCAGAATCTCCACTGCCTTCTTCACCACATTCATAGAATGGCGAATCATGGCGAACGGTTTTGGCTTGGTCATAGAAAAAGGGAAGTACACACTACATTGTGTAATTATTGGTGTTAACAATGGTGTTATGCTTCAGTATGATTATTGTATAACATTTACACCTAGTGAGATCCACTGTGAAGATCCCTCTCCATTGATGGAGAGCCTCCCAGTGTGATCCTTCCAGGACGAGGAACCGACCCATGAAATACTCCACATGTGGTAGGGCCGTACCAGTCGCCAGGATACACACATCCTTTCAAAGAACTGTCACATAACCAGTTACAGACAGTTTAACAGAGAACCACTGACAGTGGATTGATTAACCGGAAGTGATCACAAAACATACAGACTAAAAGGACTATTGACAACACTTGTTTATTTTAAATGGCCCATGTTTTTATTTTCAAATAATGAGCATTATATGCATATGTGTTTTGGGTGTGACCTACAACTTTATGTGAGTAAAAGTTACTGCTTGCAACTTACCTTGCCTGGTACTTTCATTGTGGTAACTGTTTAAATCACTTAGCTCCTTCGGAACCTAGAGCAATGTTGACTTACTCAGAGTGGGTTATACGGATAAAATAGCAACCTATCAAACAGGCTAAACTGATGTATTGGTCAGACTTTGAAAAATGTATTTACTTTAGTTTATGCTGACTTTATATGCTTACAATATAAGGTCAGCATACAACTCATGAACTGATTCTGTAATTCATGAAAATATGCATAACTCAGCTAATATTTGAAGGTTTTACAACAAATTTGTTCCCTGAATGCCAGATATATGAAGTTGGGTACTTTCTAGCATGTTTTAAATAGCACCACTGCCTTGTCCATCCTTGAAAATGTAGGATTAGATACCATAATCAAGATCCTAGGTGCTCTACAACCCAAGCTACTGGTACTATAAGAGCTGCTGGTGGCCATTTTTAGAAATGGCCGCCGTGGGGGCCATAGGAAAAATTGGCGATGGCCCTATAGCTAAAAATCTTAAACAGTGTGCCAAAGCTCATGTTTGTATCATAAAAAGCACAATGCATTCACATATCTGCTGGACTATAGGCTATTACGCCACCTATCCCCCATTCGGAATGTCCTAATATGGCTATTTCAGTGGAGGAGTACTTCTAGAAAAATCTCATTAGAAATTGAACTGTAATAGATATCTTCATACAACCACTGGTTATTGTTCAATAGCATCCTAGACAATACATAAATGGTATAGTTGGCAGGGATTTATGTTTTGGTGATATTTGAGAGAAAAGTAAAGGAACCCTCTTTTCCTACCACCACAAAAGTACCATTTCCGCCTAAACTAAAGCTATGTATACAGGACTCTATTTCAATAAATGTTTTGGTAAATTACATTCTAACTGTTTGGTGATGTGGGACAGACACCTGGTTAGTACCTCAGCAAATCTGATGAAGAAAAGAGTGAGCATTCCCAAGTTATGGGCTTTTTTGTCACATTTCCCCTATCCGGAATGGCCTAATTTGGCTCTTTTTGAGGGACTGGGGTAGTTCTAAAGAATAACCAAAAAAACATATTTCGCCCAAAGATAAAAGTGCTCAACAATCAATTTCATGAACAGGACATTCTAAAGATAAAAAAAATCATTGTTGAGGTTTGTTCTACCTCGGGTAGGGGTACCTGGAAATCTGAGGGCCCCTCCTGCTAGTCTACAAGAGGCAAGATCAAGGTGCAATGTTATGATGAAATAAGAGAGAAAAGTATGTCCCAATAGTAGTCCCAATAGTATGCCTACTTAGCCTGGTGCTACCAGACCATCGTACTTCATTTCATTTGTACAGAAGGTCTGGAAGTGCTGTAATTGGCAAACGTTAACGTTCACTCATTTGGAGGCGGGTGTCTGTCGAAGTGTAAAACTATTGGATCTGCCCAGTGCCACTCTGGATTAGCCAACCAATCGCATAACGTTTGGTCATCACGTGTGTCATGAGCCGGCTTTTGATGGTGCCTTCCAGTTGGACAGGGAACTCGGAAATTTCCGACTTCACTACAATATTGTAGTCTATGAATCTACCGGTACCTGGCAACAGTAACTTGTTAGAGCCTAACGTTTAGTTATTTGGACGAGAAAGGTTTTAGGCGTCCATACTTTCGCGAGCAGATGCACGGGAACACAGACAGGTCGGAACTCGGAACTACCAAGTCGGAAATCTCCTTCTTCCGAGTATAAAGGAACGCAGCATTCAACTGAAACTGGAGCGGTCTCAGCCACTCCCTCTGTTCGCTGATTGGCACGATCGTAGATTCTCCGGAGAATCTGGGAAATGGGCTGTACACCCAGACTGACTACTGAAGGGAAAATGAAATTTGGCCGGAAGTAGGCGGGCGGGCGGAGCCAGGCTAATGCCTACTGCATCCTAACTAGATTATTTTTATCATCGGATGTAGTATGTAGAATAGAAAAAAGAAAGAGTATGCGATTCGGAACGCAACCATAATAATAAAATAACTCTTCACACGACTTACAAAAAAGAGGAATATATAACTACAGAAAAACACGTGAATGACCATACAAAATGTAAAACACTAAGCAGCCGACTGACTTACCAGGACCACGCAGACGTGCGTTGCCTAGGCGACTGTCTGAACAAGAAAGCGCTGCAGTAAATAAAAGTGTTACTGTATTGGCCTACAATATGAAAACGTGGTGTCGCCGTAGCAGGCCATCAATGATGACGGCCGTTCTGCGCATGCGGTCCTCATATCGTGCAGGCTCCTCAGATCGTGTAGTGACAGAGCCTGCACGATATGAGGACCGCATGCGCAGAACGGCCGCCATCTTGGAAAGCCCGCAGTCGCCTAGGAAACGCACGTCAGCGTCCTCACCCCCGCCCCCTCCTAAAGTTCCCCGTGAGCACAAACACACACACACACACAAAGTTCGTGGGTCATCGGCCCCTTAACTGAATTTAATTCCAACACGTAATCAGTAGCATGATTAATTGTTATATCTTCATAACAACCTAAATTTCATGAAAATTGGTTCAGAATTGAGCGAGTTACAGTCTGTTTTTAGTGCAGTCCGTGGCTCTCCAAAACACTTTGAGCTAAGCGGGCTGTCAACGATGGCGGCCATATTGCGCACGCGCACCTCATATCGAGCAGGCTCCTCAGATCGTTTAGTGACAAGGTCGTCACAGTCACGGCCGGATCTAGGCATAGGCATTCTAGGCACGTGCCTAGGGCCCATTTCCACAAGGGGGCCCAGTGAGAAGGAATTTATTTTTTATTTTTAGTACGGTATGTGTTTGATATTAACATCATATTATGCAAATGTAAGTTATCATACAAAAAAAGGAATACAATTTTTTGGTCTGGATAGTTAATAGCCTATTAATTTAATCAGTTCATCCGAGGTTAACTTATCACTCGGTATTGAGTTTATTTAAAAAAATTTGGAAATTGGGCTGCCCTCAGTTGCCCATGCACTGTGTATACTGTAGTCTATAGCCTATTTCAGCTAGCCTGGTGCTACCAGACCATCGTACTTCATTTCATTTGTACAGAAGGTCTGGAAGTGCTGTAATTGGCAAACGTTCACTCATTTGGAGGCGGGTGTCTGTCGAAGTTTAAAACTATTGGATCTGCCCAGTGCCACTCTGGATTAGCCAACCAATCGCATAACGTTTGGCCATCACGTGTGTCATGAGCCGGCTTTTGATGGTGCCTTCCAGTTGGACAGGGAACTCGGAAATTTCCGACTTCACTACAATATTGTAGTCTATGAATCTACCGGTACCTGGCAACAGTAACTTGTTAGAGCCTAACGTTTAGTTATTTGGACGAGAAAGGTTTTAGGCGTCCATACTTTCGCGAGCAGATGCACTGGAACACAGACAGGTCGGAACTCGGAACTACCAAGTCGGAAATCTCCTTCTTCCGAGGATAAAGGAACGCAGCATTCAACTGAAACTGGAGCGGTCTCAGCCACTCCCTCTGTTCGCTGATTGGCACGATCGTAGATTCTCCTGAGAATCTGGGAAATGGGCTGTACACCCAGACTGACTACTGAAGGGAAAATGAAATTTGGCCGGAAGTAGACGGGCGGGCGGAGCCAGGCTATATTTCGAGAAGGGTCTAGATGCAGCCGCTTCCACTTACCAGTGCAGCTCGGCCAAACATGCCAAGCACGCCCATATCTGCCAAGCACGCCCATATCGGCCAAGCACGCCTACAGCTTGTTGCTATGGTTGCTCTGCACTAAGCTGTGAGACGTTCTTCCTGTTCCGTTCTGTTGGTTAATATCGCGCTAGCCAGCTAGCTGCTCTTGCTGCCGTCAATGTTGAGACCATTTCACCAGCAAAATGTTTAAAACAGGACATTATAGCACAGTTAAAAACAAGAGAATCAGCATCCGCTACATTAAACATGAATACTAAGTGCTCATAGTACAGGAGTTACGTCTCCAGCGAGAGTATGGATTACAACAGTTAGCTGGGACTGAAACAGACACCCCCCTGCTCTTCTATATCAGGTAAGTCAATACAAATGTTTTATTCGCCTACTTCGTTACCTAATGTTATGTTTGTGTTATTCAAAGGATTTTGTTGGTTAGAAAATAGCTTAACGTTACAGACCAAATAGCTTCTTTATAAGTCTTATCTGAATGATAATTAGTATATGATAAAAATGATTAACATGTGTTTGTTTGTATATATTAAATTAGACTGGCATCTGGTCAGCATGAGGTAACAGGTTAGGTGTTACTGTTAACATTATTTTAGTGGAAATGTATAATTTATTTGACTATGTTAATTAATGACTAACATGATTTTTATGTGATGTGTCTTTTGTGAATAGATTTGCAAGCTACGAACACCTGATGACATTTTGGAGCCTTGCATCAATAAAATGGTCTGGGTCTCCATAGCCAAATCAGCTGCCGAAAGAAATTAAGTTGTCACACCTGCACGTCCTTCAATGGTGCTTTGTTGGTAGTTACATACGTTATAATACATAAACAAGATGTCATTGTATTTGTGTAGACTTAAAGGCTAAACTAGCGACTCAGTCCCCTCAAATACATCAGTGTAATTAAGTGACTGTTTTTCTCTATTTTTAGGTGCACATGAACTTTGTACAACATTTTGTCAAAATCAATGAATATCTCCTCACAATATGCTACCTGTCCGTACTGTCTGAGCGCTGAAAAAATCTGATGTTGATACACAGCCTACATGCTGTGTTTTCGCACATCATTCTTTTTAGTTTTAGTTTTGTGTTAATGTGTATGTTTTACTGTACTGCTGTGTGTCGGCCATGACCCTCTTGAAAAATACCTTTCAGTCAGAAGAAATGGATTAAGGGCAGTTATATTTGTTTGATTGCAATGAGCCTCATGAGAGACTCTGCTTCTGTTCCACATAGCGAGTCTCAGAGCTATACATCTGAACATATTTAGTGGGCTTTTTCAAAAAGCTCCAGCTCTTCCATACGTGCAGTAATCACAATTAAACAGTACTTGCTGGGTTGCCAAGGTGGTTATCCGCAGGTTTGGGGGCTGCCTTTATTTAATATATTATGTATTTTCTGATAACGAAGGTTTTTTTTGTCCCAGAGAGCCTGCAATTCATATCAAATCAAAGATGTCACTGACCAATGGGTCTGCCATATTCAGTGTCAAAAACTTCTTGTCTGTTTTTGCTACACTTTGCCTGCTGTGGAAATGGACCAATTAAAAGAAGCTTTAGTGTCAAAAAGGTTCATTTAGTCTAACTTGGTAAATTAACTTGTATGTTCATGTAAATAAACAGACTAGTATTCATTTGTTTGTACCTTGACATGTTTCGACTACTTCCTGCTGTCTTGTTCAGAAGCGTCAGCTGTTGCTGTGACGCTCATTGTGTCAGCTGATGTTAAAGACTGCAGGAAGTAGTCGAAACATGTCAAGGTACAAACAAATTAATACTAGTCTGTTTACATGAACATACAAGTTAAGCTTCAGTGTCAATTAACCGTAAACCTTTGGGGTGGAAAAAGAGCGGAAGTGTGAGCCTTAACTTGGTCAGTGACATCTTTGATTTGATAGGATTCTCAGGCTCTCTGGGACAGAAAAAAAGTGTTATTTTAAACTAAGACATATTAAATAAAAGGCAGCCCCCTGAACATACGGCCAACAACCTTGGCGACCCAAAAAGTACTTTTTTATTGTGATGATTGCATGTAGGGAAGAGCTGGAGCTGTTTGAAAATGTCCACTCAAGATTTTCAGATGAATGACTCTGAACGCAAGCAGATACTCTGATGAGGACATAATGCCATGTGCATTTGATGATTTCCCACAAAGTGCAATGTTTCAACATATTTTTAAAACAAAACTCATTTTCATATCATTGTTGAGAAAATATATTCATAATTGTTTTGGCTGTAAATAAACTATTTGAATATTTTTGTCATTGAAGTCCATCTTTTAATAACCTGGGAAAGTGTCTGACTACACAACAACAAAAGCAGAACAGTTCATCAAAATAATATTTTTTTTTAAGATACTTAGACACTTTACAAAAAAAAGTGCATCACATACAATCAGTATGGAAAAGCATGTGAGATGTAATATTAATAATACTTATAAATATATAGCCTATATATAACATTATTATAATTTAATAATACTTCAGTCTCTTATCATATTATTAGCGACTGAAGGCTATTTACTTTTTATACAGTCACATGACAATTGCATAGAAAACCGACGTGATAATGTTAAGTCTAGCAGTAATCATACATGCTCACAGTTTCAATAAGCACTGCATAACATTTTGAATTGCACTACTCATAGACTTTAAAAGAGGGGTAGGCTACTACAACTGCTAATAGGGATGCTAAAGGAACACTAGAGCAGAGAGGTGTATATCTCCTGCTCTGTCCGCAGCTGGGAGGGACTGCTGCGCGAGGACTCTGCCGCTTGTCAGTGCTCTGGGAAGGAGGAGAGGCAGGGGAAGCACCCGCTGATCGTTGATTAGAGTAAAGAGCGATACTTGAGCTTTTGTGAAGAAAACGTCGCCAGAGGTGTCTGAAAAGTCGGTAAATATAGCGACTGAAAAGTCGGTAAATATAGCGACAACATCGCTACGTAAGCTACAATGGACTGAGCTGCGGGCTTGAATTAGTTCTGTAGCGTTACGCATGCGCACGAGCTGTAGGCGTGCTTGGCCGATATGGGCGTGCTTGGCAGATATGGGCGTGCTTGGCATGTTTGGCCGAGCTGCACTGGTAAGTGGAAGCGGCTGCATCTAGACCATATAGTATATTTCAGCCTCATCTGTGGAAAAAAAAGATAGCTGGACAACAGAGTTCTTCTGCTTCGTTCCTCTCACTGCATTTAAATGCATTCATAATATTAAAGAGAAATATGTCCCTTAAAAGAAAAAAAAAGCACCATCCCAGAGGACACTGAATCATATTTTTTTATTTTATTTATATATTATATTTTTTCTATATTAATATTTTTATGGAAAATCCATGTCTTTCTTCGATAGCTTTTATTTCTACTTCATTCGAGCCAGTATCTCCAAATTATTTGTTCACACAAAATTCCTCAGATTTAGCCTCTTAATTTCCCTCTCAAAGTGCACAAAATTCATGCATTTCACTTTAAAAAGGTAAAAAAAAATCTCCCGGGGGAGCATACCCCCGGACCCCCCTAGGAGAGTCAGGATCTCCGCTGGCTACTATTTTCACTTAGCTGGACATTGGAGGTACTAGGGATGAACTGGGTGTGTGAATGACATTTAACAATAGTCATTCACACAAATAATCATTTGGCCACGATAACATTGGAGAGGGGGGCCCTAATCAAATTCGGCTTAGGGCCCCATGAAGGCTTGGGCCGGCTCTGCTCCCCGGTTATAATTTTAGTCGTCAAACCAGAGTTTTTCTGTGCGGCGTCTCAGACCGGCGATGTCTCAGTGTGAATTTTGCCGTTACCACAGAGTTCCACGCCAGGTTTCACCAGGTGAATCGCAGCTTCGCTCACGCAAGGCGTTTGTGTTAGATCAGGCTTGCACGAGCGTTTTAACTTTATGCTGAATAAAGCATTGCACTGCACTGTTTTTCATCCAGTTGGAAAAATTGCTCCCACACTGGACTCTGCACGCTCCTTACAGAAATGCTCCTGCAGTGAGCTCACGAACAGACGTGAACTTGCGCACTCGGTTACGTTTCTCTTTACTCCCGTTTACAAACGCGCAACTCTTAAACAAATGAATGAGCATAATACTCTTGTGGCAGTTCAAATGTACGTAGTTTTTCACCAAATCGTGAAGTATCCGTTTGGAGGGGGCCCGAAAAAATGCGGTATGCCTAGTTTAATCTTTCTTCTTAATCCGGGCCTGGTCACAGTTCAATGCAGCAGTATTAGTAGTAAGCACGTGGTGCACTTCTTCTTCTTCTTGTAATATTCCGGCAGTTTAGACGCTGTTTAGCGTATTACTGCCCGCATGTTTTTCTTTCACCTTTGATTATTCTGATCAGTTTTAATTCAATCTAACATGATAACCAATTAATGTACATAGCTATATTGATATCTCTTTATTCTAGCCAAATCAATGCTTGTCATTGTACATATTTGGCATGTTGGCAACCAATAAATGTCAATAACTTACATTCATCTTGGTAGCCGTCTTCTTCATTTTGCATTTTCATTAATGTTTGTTTTCAAGTTTTGATCACTTTATAACTTTCACTTTTAGTTAGGTATTGCACCACAGGTACATAATATCAAAACAGTTAAGACTGACGTTTTATGAACATATCAGCATATTTCCAATAAAAAAAATGGTAGGTTCATCAACATGGGTAGGCATTGGTTCGTTGTAAAGACATCCTCACGGGAAAAATTTTAAGGATAATAAAACATAAAAAAGACGATCGGCTGAATAAAAACATGTATCCTAGAGATATTAAAACACTAGACCTACATAAATCCATCTTTACTAATATCTCAATTTCATGTAGTTAATATTATACAGGCACACAGACTTAAACCTTACTACCTTATGGAATCCCTTGCTGGCTTTCAAGGGCTCACAGCTTCCAGCAGGTGCATCTTTATGCCATTAGGTGGCACTGTTACCTCATTTAGCATAAATACATTTTATTTGAACTAGCTTAAAACTGCATCTATGAGCTATATACACATAAAATCATTTAATTATATTATATTTCAATATCATGTTATTACTGCCTCCCTTTATTTATTTTTAATTTTTTTTTACCTTTATTTATAGGGGAGAGTGGCCTAAGTTGTGCATTTTGGAAGTTGTTCCACCCCTTGTTTCTAGAAAACCGTGGAAGAAATTGGAAATGTGACCACATATTTAAGAAGAGCCATCCATTTGACTCATCCTTTAAAGAAGGGAGACACAAGGAATAAGATATAAGCACATTTAAGCTAAAAAAACTGTGTTTTGCCTTTCAAAAGTAAAATTTCCATGATCAAGGTTTTCTGATTATTGTGTCTGAACAATTATAGACATGTTTGAAAACATTTGACACATGTTTTAGTGCTTTGATATGCTACATTTTGAGTCTATACAGTTAGCACGATGTCAGCCCTAAACTGCTGCATCATGCTCATTATCCAAAATTCTGGGGCCTGGGTGAGTTATAAGTAAGTAAGTAAGTAAAATGTATTTATAAAAGCACATTTATGACAGTTTGCACTGTCCAAAATGCTGTACATAGTGCATTCAGTAGGTAAAATAACAATAACCAAAATAAAAGACGTAAAGCCCATACATCCACATAAACACAGATAGTAGTGCAGAGGTAAGTAGTTAATGGGGAGGAAACACCAGGGTGTACATATGGGTTATGAGCCTTGATTTAAAGGCAGAAATGTAGGGGGAATCACATTTGTCAGGTGGCAGTTGGTTCCACAAGCACGGAGCAACTAGTGCAAAGTACATTTCTGAGAGTTGTGCCAGTGGCATGGCTGTATACGCTGGTCACCAAAAGAAAGTGATTGTCTACAGTAGCTCAGACGAGAGTGACATCTCAATTCCACTTAACGACACCACTGATGAGAGTTCAGATGGCTAGAAAGATGATGGTGACTTTGTCATTGTGAGCTTTGCAGGTAAAACCATTAGATCTGCTAGGCCTTGTTTAAGAAAATTGTCCTTCAATCTTTGTCAACTATTTACTTTAAATAAACCTTAAATAAATAATAATGGATTTGTCGTGCATTACAGTTTATGAGATATATAGCAATGGCACAATTCACCCCATGGTATTCTCTCCAACCGCACAACTTACACCACACCGGGGGCAAGTTGTGCATCAAGACAACTTTTTTTCCAAAAGCTATATTTCTTCAACAGTTTATTCCAGATCCAAAGTTTTTATTGCCAGGGATGCACAACACCCTGAAATATATGTACATATTTGAGTTGGAGACTTTACTGTCAAGGACATACTTTAAAGTCACTTTGAGTGAAAAGTTGCACAACTTGGGCCACTCTCCCCTACAGGTAAATCCCATTGAGTCCGAAGACTCGAGGGAGACCTGTTCCCATTTACACGTTACCATTCACACACACATATTCATACACCGATAGCAGGCTAACTATCGACATTCACACAAATCTTTACTCTTTATAATCCTTCAGAATTATCTGCAACAAAAGAGGAAACGGTTCAAATTTACTTTTATTTATTTATTATTTTTTGTGATAGCCTCTAAGAGGGCAGGCAGCCTTTCCTCCCTTGCCATATTGTCCCTGTCCCTCTCTGCTCTCTCTCTCTCTCCTTTCCTCCCTTTGCCTCGCATCCATCCAGTCTCGCCACTCTCTCCTTCTGTCTTCCTCTCTCTTTTCTCTCTCCTTCCTCTCTCTTCTCGCTCTTGTTCCTCTCTCTTTCTGCTCCTCTCTCTCGTCCGCTCTTCTTTCCTTTTCCTCTTCCATTTTCCTAACATAGGAAAGCCACTCCGGCTCCCCCTTTCTTTTGGAGCACGGAGTGGACTCACCCTCTGCCTCCTGAGGAGAGGCCACTGCAGCAGAGTTTGTGCCCATGGCTGAGGAGATGGGGTTTGGTGGAGTGATAGATGGGCGGTGCCCCATCACCTCATCCATGAGAACAAACCACTTCCAGTTTGCTGCAGTGGCCTCTCCTCCCTCTGTGCTCACACCCATCCTTGGGGCTTTCAGTTCCTAAAACAAAGAAACATCTGATAACTATGATTTAATTTTCACCACTGGTATCATATTGTACTCTGAATTACAGCAGGGACGAGATCGTCCCAGTGGCATCGGCAGGTCTGTTGCAAGTCCGTGGAATCTGCGGCACTTCCGGTGGGATCTGTGGCAGTTCTCCTTTAACTAGCTGCCAATAAGGGCGGGACACATTTACTGGGAAAACCCCCTGTAAACGACAGCCTTGTTTGCCTGCATTGTACTTACTACCGCTTAGCCTGTTTAAAAGGAAACAGTCATTATCATCACATTATCATTGTGCCTAGCAGAGGGCTGTTCTACAAGCGAGGTCTATTGAGTCTAAAGCCAGGGTTTTCAATATCATGAAAGGTGTCTGGCTAGATGACCGTGTTAACAGAAGCTTCAAGGCAAACCTGCTCCAACCAGGTTTTGTGCCAGAGTTTGAGATTAAAATAGGTTCTGAAAAAAAAAAAAAAAAAAAAAAAAAAGGACATTCTCTATGATACATGCCTAGATGCAGAGGTTACAACGTTGGTTCGCTGTGGGCTTTTTCTATTCATCAGGGGCCGTATTCACAAAACATTTTATCTTAGCGCTAAGAGTACTCCTAAGGAGCACTAAAAGTTCTTAGTAAGGAGTAATTTCTTAAAACCTATTCACAAAGCTGATAAGACCAACTTTTACTAAGGAATGGGAGGGACTCCTAAGCTAAGACTAGAGGGCGGTGTTGACCCTGTTGCTATGGATGATGTCATGTTCATACCTTCTATGCCCACAGTGATTGGCTGAGAGGGAATGAGAGCTAGGAGTGAATTTATGATAGAAACACTGTGGGAGATATCCATATCGTGTCGCTGTATTAAAGTAAAGAGTTTTTATATACAATTAATGACAAGTGACACTGATTTAACATGAAACCAAGATACTGCAGGGTTTCCCACACATTCGTTCAAAATTAACCTACAAAAGCGCCACATAGGTCTATTCATTTGAAATTTTACAATGATTTGAATCGTAAAAAATATCCTCATTGAACAGCTGCACGCCATGCACTCTCACTGTATTTCTCTCAACGGCGGACTATGCAGCAATAGTCAGACAGCGACAAACCAGGATATTCACAATTAAGAAACAACAGCCTGCGAAATCGTAAAGTGCACGCGGAAGGAAAAAGGCGAGACGCGCAACTATACAGTAGCGGACCTGTGGAACGGAGGAGATGCTGCGAAGCGCCACATATAGGCCTACTGTAGTAACAAATTAAACCCAAACGTGACACCAACAGTAACTTTCAGCGCATCGTAAACCCAAAGCAACTGCTGGAAAAGGAACTTAATAAATATTTTTTTATATAAATGTAATAAATATAAATGTGTCTATCATTTCTAAATATAGCTTTACTAAGATCATTAAACCCTTACAGCTATTAAGGTACCTTTTGTAAAGCTCACTAGCATTAAATCTCTCCAAAACACCATCAAATGGTTGTCTGTGAATTACTCTTAGTGACTTAGGAGTCCTCTCGAGGACTCCTAGCTTTTCATAGATTTAGGAGCTAGTTTTAGCGCTAAAATGCTTTGTGAATTACACTTATCTTAAAAAGTTAGGAGTCTTAAAATTAGGAGTGAAACGCCCCTTATTTTTGAGAGTTACTCCTAAATCAGGACCTTAGGACCTACTCTTAGCCTTAAAATGTTTTGTGAATATGGCCCCAGTTGCGTATGTCGTTTACTAGGATATGATATGCACTATACAAGCCTCCAGATTTTCTTTTGAAGAGATTACAAATAAACAGTTTTGCTTTCAGGAGCATTTTTTTTATTAAGCTAAAGTAAAAAAAAAAACAAGTCTCTGTTGAACAGTACAGCACTCTTCTTTGATACCTGGACTCCTTATATTTTTGCTTAAAGGCCTACTTCACCGGTTTGAATATGAAGGTGTATTGAATTCTGAGATCCTATGTAGTATAAATGTGCAATTTTTTTTTGAAATCGGTTCATCCTAGCCTGAGAAAAGGCAGAAAGAGTGTTTTTTTTAACCCTATATTTCTCTTTCTCGTGACATCACAGAAAGAAATATAGGGGTTTAAAAAAAAAACACTTACTTTGTAAATATTACTGTGATGTCTTTTACTGTGACATCACAGTAATATTTACAAAGTACGTTTTTTTTTAACCCTATATTTCTCTTTCTGTGATGTCACGAGAAAGAGAAATATAGGGTTTTTAACCCTTGTGCCCCCTTCGAATTTACTACCCTCTCAGCCTCTTCGACCCAAAAATGTACACGCTCACAAAAAGTGCTATTAAATCATCATACATCAATATTTTTTTCTACTTTTTTTTGCATACATCTCTTAAACAACTTCTTACCGGCTCAAAACTACCAAACATTCAATCATTTTCAGGATTTTAACCCATTAAATGCCAGTTTAAGCATTTGAATTATTTCAATATTTCTTACCAAAAAACACAAAAAATTAATTTTTTTCCATATAATAAATAGTTGGGGGATGAGGCATTAGTGGTGATTAGAGTATGGCATATGTCAAAGATTAGCAACCAATTTGATTTGATTGCATTAGTATTTTTTATGTAGTGCCAGGTGAAACATTTACTACCCTCTCAGCCTCTTCGACCCAAAAATGTACACGCTCACAAAAAGTGCTATTAAATCATCATACATCAATATTTTTTTCTACTTTTTTTTGCATACATCTCTTAAACAACTTCTTACCGGCTCAAAACTACCAAACATTCAATCATTTTCAGGATTTTAACCCATTAAATGCCAGTTTAAGTATTTGAATGATTTCAATATTTTTTACAAAAAAACACAAAAAGTTAATTATTTTCCATAATACAAATAGTAGAGGGATGTGGCATTAATGGTGATTGGAGTCCTGGATATGTCAAAGATTAGCAACCAATTTGATTTGATTGCATTAGTATTTTCTATGTAGTGCCAGATATTCCTTCGAGGCAGAAAGTGCCCCATCCACTTCCATTGAAAACCACCTTTTTTAATCTCATTGCATTTCTACTATTAAACCATGGATTTTGTAATGTTAGCATTTCATTTAGAAGAGAAGCAGTCATATTTGACATTTTTACTGTATTCCACTAGATTTAACTATTTTCCCATTGTAGGTCCATGCATGAAATTCTTGTATTATTGACCGTTCTAATACCGTGTGACTACCAGGGGAGCCCAGCTAGCTTGTGTGTGTGTGTGTGTGTGTGTGTGTGTGTGTGTGTGTGTGTGTGTGTGTGTGTGTGTGTGTGTGTGTGTGTGTGTGTGTGTGTGTGTGTGTGTGAGAGTCTGTGTGAAACTGTAAGCATGCACTGATCATTTCAGGGGTGAAAAGGGCATCTTTTGAAGGATGTGTTTCATGTGAGGTGCTTTAGTAAAACATGGCCTTCTGCCTTTGATGTACTCAAAAACAAAAAGGAAAACAACAGTTAGTGTGTTTATGCACCTGGCTGCTTTCACAGCCAAAGTTAAACATGCAGCTTGGCTGAGGTGTCATTCCAGTAGTGGGCAGAGAAAGAGAAGGAGAAAGAGCTGGAGAAAAATAAGAAGCCACAATGAAGAGGAATATTAAAGATACACAGGTTTTAGAGATGGTCTTCAGAGTCAGACAGTGAGCTGCAGGACTCTGAAGAAGACTTCTCAGAGGAATCAGAATTTCCACTCAATTCCTCCACGACGGTGAGTGCTATTTCCTTCAGCGAAGATGAGACAGAGGATCCTGAAATATGACTGCTTCTCTGCATCACACCAACCTGTCACTGTACGTCTCCCTTGTAGGTTGGTCATTTCCACCATCAGCTGGACCATTTCCGGAATGATAAAAAGGTCAAACGAGGATGCAATATCATGGATCCTAGAAATGGCATAGCGTGTAGGCCCTGGAACCATGCCGGTGGGGGTGGGAATGTAGCGGAGGGTGTTGGCATGAGATGGAGACCACACTTGCCCGTTCTTCGCTGTCCACTCATTAGGATGGACAGGATCCTCTGTCTCATCTTCGCTGGAGGAAATAGCACTCGCCGTCGTGGAGGAATTGAGTGGAAATTCTGATTCCTCTGAGAAGTCTTCTTCAGAGTCCTGCAGCTCACTGTCTGACTCTGAAGACTGCTCCAGGACCATCTCTAAAACCTGTGTATCTTTAATATTCCTCTTCATTGTGGCTTCTTATTTTTCTCCAGCTCTTTCTCCTTCTCTTTCTCTGCCCACTACTGGAATGACACCTCAGCCAAGCTGCATGTTTAACTTTGGCTGTGAAAGCAGCCAGGTGCATAAACACACTAACTGTTGTTTTCCTTTTTGTTTTTGAGTACATCAAAGGCAGAAGGCCATGTTTTACTAAAGCACCTCACATGAAACACATCCTTCAAAAGATGCCCTTTTCACCCCTGAAATGATCAGTGCATGCTTACAGTTTCACACAGACTCTCACACACACACACACACACACACACACACACACACACACACACACACACACACACACACACACACACACACACACAAGCTAGCTGGGCTCCCCTGGTAGTCACACGGTATTAGAACGGTCAATAATACAAGAATTTCATGCATGGACCTACAATGGGAAAATAGTTAAATCTAGTGGAATACAGTAAAAATGTCAAATATGACTGCTTCTCTTCTAAATGAAATGCTAACATTACAAAATGCATGGTTTAATAGTAGAAATGCAATGAGATTAAAAAAGGTGGTTTTCAATGGAAGTGGATGGGGCACTTTCTGCCTCGAAGGAATATCTGGCACTACATAGAAAATACTAATGCAATCAAATCAAATTGGTTGCTAATCTTTGACATATCCAGGACTCCAATCACCATTAATGCCACATCCCTCTACTATTTGTATTATGGAAAATAATTAACTTTTTGTGTTTTTTTGTAAAAAATATTGAAATCATTCAAATACTTAAACTGGCATTTAATGGGTTAAAATCCTGAAAATGATTGAATGTTTGGTAGTTTTGAGCCGGTAAGAAGTTGTTTAAGAGATGTATGCAAAAAAAAGTAGAAAAAAATATTGATGTATGATGATTTAATAGCACTTTTTGTGAGCGTGTACATTTTTGGGTCGAAGAGGCTGAGAGGGTAGTAAATGTTTCACCTGGCACTACATAAAAAATACTAATGCAATCAAATAAATTTTGTTGCTAATCTTTGACATATCCAAGACTCCAATCACCATTAATGCCACATCCCTCTACTATTTGTATTATGGAAAATAATTAACTTTTTGTGTTTTTTTGTAAAAAATATTGAAATAATTCAAATACTTAAACTGGCATTTAATGGGTTAAAATCCTGAAAATTATTGAATGTTTGGTAGTTTTGAGCCGGTAAGAAGTTGTTTAAGAGATGTATGCAAAAAAAAGTAGAAAAAAATATTGATGTATGATGATTTAATAGCACTTTTTGTGAGCGTGTACATTTTTGGGTCGAAGAGGCTGAGAGGGTAGTAAATTTACTGACAGAGAATAAAAGACATCTGAGAGTAAAGGATATTGGATTTCAAAAATTTGACTCAAAAGAATAGTTCCTGCAAAAAATCATGCCAAAAGCTTTACCACAGCAAAAATTATCACCAATTCAAAAAAAAAAGTCTTCAAAAATGTACAAAAATGGGCGAGGAGGCCACAAGGGTTAAAAAAAAACACTCTTTCTGCCTTTTCTCAGGCTAGGATGAACCGATTTTACTTTTTTTTTGCACATTTATACTACATAGGATCTCAGAATTCAATACACCTTCATATTCAAACTGGTGAAGTAGGCCTTTAAGGTTTTCCCATTTTTTTTTGGCCCAGAGGGCCTCTACTTTCCCCTCCAGCTCCATGTCCTTAAAGCTGCAGTTGAGAGTTTCAGCCGTTGGGATCCCAACGGCTGTTTTCCCAACGCTCTACCTGCTGTAGCTCCTCCATCTGAACGACAGCTACGCGCGGTCACGTGAATTCAGGAGAATTCATAGGAGACAAACACCATGTCCGATTCCGAGGTGATTAAACATTAGTAATGATAACTACATACGTATATTGAACATTTACATCTTACTCAGACATACCATGTATGTTAGCTTAAAATCATTGTAGGCTAATTGTGCTGGTAGGCCTAAGAAAAGTAGCTGTAACAGCCAGGCAAGATAACAAACTAATTGCAACTGTAATTCGTTAGCATAAGCTTCCAGAGCTAGTAACCTGGCCATCAATATTACTGACGTTTTGAAGTGATGAATTATACTACAATAACGCTATTTCTTTTGCATATTAGAGTGTACAAGAGAGCTCAGCCGGCTCTGGGGACGATTATGTCCCAGGTCCAAGCACAAGCAGCACAGGACAAGGGATACATAGAGCCAGAGGACGTCCTGCTGCTAGAGGCAGGCAGCCTAGGGGCAGAGGTAGGGGCAGAGGAAGGGGACTGTGCACTGGTCTGTGCACATGATGGTTGTAGTCCAACGCTGCTAAGAGGGTGCGTGCTTTGTAAACAGGGGGGCTGAAGCTGAATCGCTTACTGGCATACATCAGTATGCGATTGTGGAAGGATTCCAGCTCAGCGGTTGACCTTACAGACTAAAAGAAACAAATGTTTAAGCTATGACCCACATATAATAGAACTTTCACAACTTTTGGAAATTGTCTAGAGTGAGACAGAAGCGGATTCCCCATGCGAGCGTGTGAAGCGCGCGAGCGAAATTTTATTGTGTGTTTATTTATTAATTTAAAGCATAATAATGGTTTGTAACACAAGTTCAGTTCAATATAATTTCTTTGTTTTAGTTAAAATATAGCCTATTGTAGTAATTTTATGATGAAAGTATAACTGGATTAATACCAAATGCCAGACTAGTGAGATGGGTGTAGGTCTAGGGTAGTTCTTCGGGGTAGTTATTTCAGTAAAACTCTTAGTTCAGTTCAGCAAATATGGATACTGGATATTACTGATGCTTGCTGTTGTAGCTTCGAGTGGCAGATTTTGAGGCCTTCAGGATAGGGGTTTTCTGGCTCCCACTTGAAGCACTGTGGCTCCACACCAGCCATTTAGACCATCATAATGGACGACAATGTTCCTTCTAGGGCTAGTCTGTTTCTGGTGCTGGTGAAGACCAACCATGGAGAAGATTCTTTCGGCGTCCGCATTTGAATGTGGGAGCACTAAAACCAACTTGGCCCCTCAACTAGTAGGTGAAAAATCGAAAACCAAGTGCAAAACAAAAGCATTATTAGCTATGTCTTATGGACTTCATGAGGGGCCTCTAAGGCCCCCACACACATACAGGAATAAACTTTCTACATGTAAATTATATACTGTTCATAAAAAGTAGCTTTCCACCCTGTATCTGTTGCAATGGGCCCCTCCATCATATAACATGGGTCTGCAGACCAATCTTCTGAAATGTTTTTACAGTTGCAGAGTAAAGAGTGCTGCCTGTTTAAGAAAAATAATGTTCCTTCTGCAGCTCAAGATTTGATTTAAATCTAAATTTTCCAGATTGATTTTTCAGATTGATGCATTTTACTTTAAAACTGTACCAATTTTCTTCCAGGGGGGCATGCCCCCGGACCCCCCAACAAGGTACAGGATATCTCCCACAGTATCCCAAAATCCTGTGGGAAACACTGACTCCCTTAATATGTTTATGCCAGTAAACGTATGTATCTTTGCAGAAAAGTCAATGTAACTGGATAGGGCGGGGGGGCTTTAAGAGTCTGGGCCTATTATCTCATAATCCGTCTATGAACCAACTAGTTTCCACAATCTTTTTTATTTTTGCGGGGAGCATGCACAAGCATTATTCATAGAAAAAAATAAAAAATAAATGTGGGGGGCCCCACACAGGGTCTTGAAACGGGCCCCGAGATCGTTAGGACCGCCCCTGCACGCTTGCCGTGTAGTCTGACGAAACGCTGCGCCTTCTCTCTGCCCGCTCGGCTCTCGCAGAATGCATTAGTGGGCGCAACAAACGCCACGGCCCGTGTGAAACGGCCTTAACTACTGAACGAAGGAAATCAAATTAGTTTTTCCCCAAAAAAACGAATGAGTTTTTCCCCAAAAAACGGGACAAATTGTGTCCCGGGAGAGATTTTTCTTTCATCGGGACAGCTGGTGAAAAAAGAGAACAATTTCGGGAAAAACGGGACGGGTGGCAACCATAGAGAGTATAAATAAGGTGGCAACACTAGGTGATGGTGGTGAAGGCCAGGATTTATCGAAGCTATAGGCTATATATAAAAAAAATTGTTTGGCAGAGTTATAATTTGCGTGAGAAATGCAAGGTGTGGCGTGGAGCGTGTGAATTGCCTGAAATGCGTGTGTCTCACTCTCATTGCGTGAGGGTTGAGAACCCTGCTTTCATTTGAAAGTGGCCATGAATACAGCGTTATAGAAATGCTTGTAAAAGCCATTACCATGAATAGGGTTTGTAATGCCATGTGCCCTGTATTGTGGCTAGTGTTAAACGGTGTATAGCAAGCATCTCAGCAAAGTCATTAGCCTGAGCACTGTATGTCAAATGCCCGTATAGCAGGGCTTAGCCACTTACAATAACCTTCTCATGAAAACATGTTTTATTACCTGAAACTCAGGAACTTCTCCACCTTCTTCAGCCAGTGCTCATCCAGCACTATGTCTGACAGTAACTGAAAGGCCTCAGAATAACTCTGGATCCACTCCTTCTCCCTGTCTGCTGGTAAGGGGCCATGTTCACAGCATGATAGTGCCCACTCGTGCTCTCCCTGAACATGGTGCAGAAGTCCAGTCCATATGTCCTACAGTAGAAAAGAACTGCATAATTTCTTATCGTGTTTATTTTACACAATTTGTCATTATATAAATGCTAGTGCAAGTTTTTAAAAATAAATATAAAATCAAAATAACCAAAGTCAATTTATCAATAAAATCGAAATGTAAGAAATGGTCAGGAATTCAGATTTCCATTTTAAAATCTCAGAGTGAAATCCAAAAAAGAATTTAAACATAATACTAACACAGAACTGAGTATAGTCATCTGCAGTCTTACAGCAATACCAGAAATAGTTGCATATCTCCTTACTCCAGGTAAGAAGAATTGAACATCCTTTCCAAAGGCCTGCCTTGACACAGTATGGAAAACAACATTTAAATAAAGCTCAGACTTTGTCGTCAATGTTGATTGGCCAACTTCTCTGAAACCAGGAACCTGATGTAGTCACCATAGACACGTGGCTTATAACTGAATGGCAGGAAATGACAAGACCTTTGCTATGCGTTGGAGAAATTATGCTACTTTATTGTTTCATTTGGTGACATGTTATGTGTGTTGACCACTGGGTGGAGCTTTTGGTTAGACAGAAAGCATAAATGTAAACACCTGGCACAGGTGTGTGTAATTGGGAGGAGCAAACAGTTTTGTACCGTGTCACCACCGTGAACGGGGGTCATCTAGCAGCGATATATTTGCTCTGTACAAAACCTATTAATGAACTTACCTTACATGAAACAATTCAGTCATTGTGATCCTAATCTCAATTAAGTTGTTTTAACAAACAACAAGAGTCGAAATCAACTAGAAAAAACTGTGTTGTTTCACTTAGTGTTATAACAATCTATTATCAAGGACAAATCTGAATCAAAGTCAGGAACTTACTGCATGGATTGGATGCAAAAGGTCTAACTGCTCCACATTCAGTAGCAGTCACAGGGTCAAAAGTGTTGCAATTTGTGATTGGTATGACGAGATACTGAGCCAGCTGTTGAAGACAGCTGTGGTACACAATGGATGCTGGTTGTCCAATTACATCTTCCTTGCAGAGGACTTGTGTCTCTTCTGGTGGCGGTGGAATCACTTCTGAGGAATTGTGTGCGTCAATGTCATGAACAGTCTTCTCCAGACCAACAGCTGGTAATGTGTCCAGCCATTTGCTCCTTCGAAGAGCTCCACCAGTCCTGTAATAACATTGACAAACACTGCTGTTACGTCCCTCTTTGTCTAGGGGTAAAGGGACTGTAACTTAAAACCATTTTAAAGGTAAAGTAGGAGTCGGGTCGTAAAATGATGAGTATTTAATTATCAGAAAGAACAAAAGTATCAAACTTAACTTCACCGGAAGAAATAACAGAAGAGCAGCTTTGCATGAAAGCAGGTAACTTCTTAAGCAAAAAGCATAAACTTAACTTCAAAGAAACACAGTTTGGCAGCAACAGTTTGGCAGCAGCAGAGAGCAGACCAGGGGCACAGACTGAGGCTTCACATGCTGCTTATATACTGGGCACTGATTACACCAGAGGGGTATACTACAAAGCAAACTCAACAGAGCCCGGCTCTCTTTTTTTGATCTGGTTCAACATAACACATACCCTCGCTCAGAGCTAACCGGTATCACGAAGGCAGTTATCAACCTCTTATGTTGAACGAGAGTTTCAGCTTCAGGCTCTGTGCGCGTCCCCATGAGAGGGGGCGTTTGGCCGTCATTTGACTCTGCTTCCGCACAGACTGGACCGATCTTGTGCCGCTAACTTTACACAAACGGACTGATTGTGAGCAGCTGAGTAAAACAAAAGTGTGTCGCCAACTTCATTCAAGAGGAAGAGTTTGTCAATCTGAATTATTACAGCAGAAAACAGAGAGCCGAAAAAAACTCTTACTGCAAATAGGCTAAGGAGAGTGGAATGCTGCCAGCATGGAAATTATTTATTTATCTTGCCGATCGTTCTCGCAGTGCGTAACGTGACATTATAAAACAATGAAACGTTGAACTCGGATTTAAACACTATTCCATTTAGCCTAATATATATAGGCTACTTTGCTATATGTATAGCACTACGCCTATAGTCCCACACTTAAGAATGTAATTTAAGTCTGACACTGTCCCCAAATGAATAGCCTATGGAAAATAATTTAGTTTTGGGCCACATCATAATGAATACAATTTTGATTTAGACTATTAGCCTTTTATTTGAATCTTACAAATACCAATAGGCCTACATTAAAAAACCTGTAGTCTGGATTTTTCGGACAAATATGAATCTACTGTGAGAAGCTTAACCTGCGAGTCTGCAACGATGTCCGAACTGTGACAGCTGTCACCTGTCACGTCCCAACTGTAATCGCTACTTATGAAAAGAAAGCCCACAGTGAAATAATGTTGCAAACTGTGATTTTATAGAACGCTTTATTAAGAGCCAGTGTGTGTATATCGCCAGGTAAAATCATTTGAGAGGAGAGCATAGAGTGGCGCTGCATACAGTATAGATGTGGGCTATTACATAACTGTATGCATGTGGCAAAAAGCACCAGCGCGATGTTACAGTTCACTCTGCTGTAAGCCTAATGTCACGGCTTCGTTTCGTTCATTAACTTACTGATCAATACATTTAGATGTAACAGCTTCCTCAGTGAGAATGTAGCGCTCAGACAATATTGTCAGGTCCGCGGGATTTCTAAATGTGTAGTTTCCTTGAAGGGCAGCGCTCTATAAGAGCCGAATTTAAGCTCAAACTCTGAAACAAAAACTGGTCTGAGCAGGTTAGCCGTGCAGCCTCTGTTACCACGGTGATCTAGCCAGATAGAAAGAGAGCCACCTTTCGTGATACTGAAAACTCTGGCTTTAGACCGCTTTAGACTCAACAGACCTCGCTCAGCCCTTAATCTCGCTTCGTAGTATACCCCTCAGGTGAGCATGATTGAGTGAGGCAGCACACCTGCTCACTCAATCAGTGGCAACCAAAAGAAACACAGAACAAAGAAACGCACCCAAAACAAGCCCATACATACAAAGATTAGGAATAACATTTGCGTAGTGAAATGTCCGAACCACAATACAGATAGATCGAACATGCAAGTTGCTGAAGCCATTATGCCATTGTTTTTTGTGTTATTTGGGGAATATGCGGTTTTATGTGTTGACTACTGCATGGATTCATGGGAAGGAATTTAATATTCACCTGGCATGGTATATGTCATTTTGGGCGGTTTTGTACCGTGTCCCAAGTCATGGGTATTGTTTGCTTTGTATTGAACTGAATTGAATACCTGATATGGCAAATGGACGTAATTGAGTTGCATGCTGTAATTGAGTTGCATCATGTGCTACAGTGAGCAAGAACCAGCAATGAATAAACGGGTCACAACACTCTTACATTTATTATACATACCGCACACAGAGATCAGGCACGTAATCGATGTCACTGTCATCACTGTCATCACTGCATTCCCTGTCTTCACTCGTTATTTCTTCCTCCTCTGAAGAATACCCATCCTTCATCTCCTTTTCTGGGTGCCAGCTGTCATCTTCTCCACTGTCATCTTCCCAGGTGTTATCGGCCCAGCCAATTCTATGAAGGAGATTTTTTAAAGGCGAAGTTTAAAAAGTGTATTGCATCGAAAATACAAGGATTTTATGGAACATACAAGGGAACACTAGAGCCAAGGATGCACTTACGTAGAGTTCCGGATATCATTAAATTCTTCTTCGGTTATCTCTTCAACGTCAGTTACCTGTGAAGAAATACTACAAATACAAAAACAATAAAATACAATATTAACATATTACAGTACTTACAATAGCAATTAATTCGATTCAGCCAATCTTTTATATAACCTACTAAGACTCAAACATTGAATCACATTAAGTCAAAGAACTTATTAAAAAAACAAAAACAAATTAGAATCCAGAGCTTTGTGGACTGGCATCTGACAATCTTACACATTTCTATATCACAGGCAGAGGAGAATGGCATACTTAAAATGAGTGCACACTGCACATGCAAGCGTGTACATACACGGAGGTGTTACTAAAGCACTTGAACAGTTGACAGTGGATATGCACCCTTTGTAGACTGGCACCTGAAACAATTTTGTGAATCTCACTTAAATGTAAATACATATATTTTTTTTTAAGAATCATTAATCTCAATTTCAGAGGCAGAGGGGACTTGAGCACAGAGCCAAGCTCGAAAACGATAGTCTGTATGAGCACCAACTACAATGCACTAGAACAGGCAGAAAACATAGGGTTGGCTTCCACATTAACAGTCAACAGTAAACCTTAAAGTGTGGTTTTAACGGAATTCTGTGTGCCGTACAATGGCCTTTAATGGAGGGCACATTTTAAATCTTAGACAGCAAAAAGAATAGAAATGTATTCAATTCAATATTATTGATAATTCTTGACAGCTATCACACTGCATGGTGAGGACTCAAGTTGACAAAGAAAGTTATAAAAATAAATTGGTGGAAAATACATTCATGTTATTTCTATCTACATATCAATTTGAGGCGACTCCTTAAGCACCAGGGGCCTCATTTATAAAGCTTTGCGTGGGATTCACGTGGAAGCTGGCGTACGGAAAAAATGTAGGATGTACGTGCGAACAAAAATGTTCTGATTTATAAAACAGTGCGCACTCACGTCCTACGTCTGTTTCCCTTTATAAATCACAATCCATGCTAAATGTGGTGCAGCCTTTGTGGGCTTCACGTAACGCCCATATTTACCCATACATAGTCATTGACACGCCCGAATTAATATCATTTACTGAGTGCATGAAGGCGGTAGTTAGCCTGGCTCCGCCCGCCTACCTACTTCCACTCAAATTTCATTTTCCCTTCAGTAGTCAGTCTGGGGCTGCGGTGTATTCATGGGTTCCTGCACAAACAGATTTCTGCCGGTCCAATCAGCTAACAGAGGGAGTGGCTGAGAACAATAATGTTGAGGTTGTGCGGCAGTTTCAGTTGTAGTCACAGGAAGACAATGGATAAGGATATGAGAGAAGCTATTCAGTCTGTTGTGGCAAGGCTGCCGAATATCGATAAATTAAAGCAGGAGCAAGAGCAAGCTTTGCTGAGTTTTGTTGGTTTCCGGCCGGTCCCGGCGCAAGACATACGTCACGACCAAACGTTATACGATTGGTTATGGCAGATCCGTAGTGGCACTGGGCACATCCAATCATTTTAAACCTCAACAGACACCCGCCTCCAAATGAGTTAACGTTTGTCATTTGAGCAGTTCCAGACCTTCTGTACAAATGAAATTAAGTACGATGGTCTGGTAGAACCAGGCTAGGCGGTAGTGGCAATCGCCGAATGAAAGGGAAATGGAAAAATAGACTCCACACGGTGTGGATCACTGCGGTCACGCCGAAGTACCCTACCCGAAGTCCCTTTCAAAACACAGTTACGACGTGCTTAAACACAAAGAAAAACACATAGATAAAACGGACTAAAAGCCGCGAAAAAAATTAGCACAGTAGGCTATGTGATGTACAGTAGGCTTATGATTAGTGTGTGGAACTGTGCACTCCTGTCTGCCTGACTGAGGCATCGAGAACAGCGTCAGTGTAAACGTAATAGGCTGTATTCCACCTCAATATTATCAGAATGAATCCAATAACATGCAGATAGGTTATTCTTTAATAGCCTAACTGCAGAGCTTATTCAAAGTTTTTTTTGCACTCATATATCTCCGTTTGTAGGCTATTTAAGATCCTAATTTGTTTAGTTTTTGTTGGTATCACTCCATGGAAAAATCCGTGGAGGCATTTTTTTTATTAGTTGTAAGAATGGCTTCATCCGTTTTGCAAAGGAACTCCATATATGATAGACCTACATGGCTTATAATAGGCCTATATCTGGATTCATTTTACACAAACACATTCGTTCTCGCACTTCATACATGTGCCGACGGAGTCGCCGTTTCTCCTTCCTCCACTTTCTGTGCGTACGCATGGGTCAGAGTTTGCGTGGAGGACCGCACATCTTCCCGTCAAGTTTGCTTTTTATAAATCCCAATGTTTGCGTAGAAATTGGCGTGCCCCCTCTTCTGGGCGTACGCCACGTTTATAAATGAGGCCCCAGAGGAGGAAGAGTGAGTTTTTTTTTAAATCTTAAAACAGCATAAAAAAAATGCATTCAAATCAATATAATTGCTATTTATCACAATCTTATAATCCCCTAGCCTGGCTCCGCCCGCCCGCCTACTTCCGGCCAAATTTTATTTTCCCTTCAGTAGTCAGTCTGGGTGTACAGCCCATTTCCCAGTTTTGCCGGAGATTCGACAACCGGTCCAATCAGCGAACAGAGCGAGTGGCTGAGAACGATGACGTCGAAGTCGCGCTCCAGTTTCAGTTGCCAGAAGCCGGCTCATGACACACGTGACGACCAAACGTTATGCGATTGGTTGGCTAATCCAGAGTGGCACTGGGCAGATCCAATAGTTTTAAACTTTAACAGACACCCGCCTCCATGAGTGAACGTTTGCCAATTACAGCACTGCCAGACCTTCTGTACAAATGAAATGAAGTACGATGGTCTGGTAGCACCAGGCTAATAATCCCCCTTTGAAAATACAATTTAGACAAATTATTTTGATTTTATTTAATTTTTTGTGTTTTTTCATATAGGTGAGTCAATCTATGAAAAAAAAGGGCTTAACCCCAAAAAAAAATATACAAAAGGTTTTTCAATGGATTCTAATAGTATTTGGTGTGCTGAATAACATACTAAAAGTATACCAAAATATACCTCCCAGAAAGCCCTCATTTCCAAGATGGCGGCGGGGAGCTTGAAATGGTTATTTCTCAAATTGAAAAAATGTTGCAAAGGAATTTTCATGCTTACGAACATACTAAAAATATAGGAAAATACATCTTCATTTTCAAGATGGTGTCCAAAATGGTGGCCGGCCAAGCTTAAAATGGCTATAGATCTCAATAGAAAAAGATTATTCGAATGATTTTTCATTTGATTCTGGTACCTGCAAATATGCTTATGAACATACTAACAATCTAGGAAAATATACTTCCCAGAAAGGCTTCATTTTCATAATGGCGTCCAAAATGGCGGCCGGGAGCTTAGATTGGCTATATCTCAAATGGAAAATGTTACAAAAGAATGTTTCAACTGATTCTGGTACCTCTATACATTAAGAACGTGCGACAAATCTAAGTAAATATAACTGCTAGAAAGGCTTCTTTTTCAAAATGACTGCCTGTAAGCTTACATTGGTTAAAATGAGTTACTATTCAAACTAGAAAGGTGGTGTTGAACAACATAAATGCCACACATTATTGTGGTCTTAATTCATCATCATCTTCGGGCTCCTCTGGAAGAAACTTGTTATGTGGATTGTCACATTCCTTAAGTTGACATGGTCCACAGACAAGTAGTACAAGGTAGTCCATATTTTCTGCAAGAGCAGCGGAGTGTCTTGCAGGTACAGTTACAATGAATGACCTTGTACTACTGTCTGTGGACCATTTAACCAATGTAAGCTTACAGGCAGTCATTTTGAAAATGAAGCCTTTCTAGCAGTTATATTTACCTAGATTTGTCGCATCTATCCACAGGGCCGGATCTAGGCATAGGCATTCTAGGCACGTGCCTAGGGCCCATTTCCACAAGGGGGCCCAGTGAGAAGAATTTTTTATTTTTTTGGTATTTTTTTACGGTATGTGTTTGATATTAACATCATATTATGCAAATGTAAGTTATCATACAAAAAAAGGAATAACATTTTTTGGTCTGGATAGTTAATAGCCTATTAATTTAATCAGTTCATCCGAGGTTAACTTATCACTCGGTATTGAGTTTATTTAAAAAAATTGGAAATTGGGCTGCCCTCAGTTGCCCATGCACTGTGTATACTGTAGTCTATAGCCTATTTCAGCCTCATCTGTGAAAAAAAAAAGATAGCTGGCCAACAGAGTTCTTCTGCTTCGTTCCTCTCACTGTATTTAAATGCATTCATAATATTAAAGAGAAATATGTCCCGTAAAAGAAAAAAAAGCACCATCCCAGAGGACACTGAATTATATTTTTTATTTTATTTATATATTATGTTTTTTCTGTATTAATATTTTTATGGAAAATCCATGTCTTTCTTCGATAGCTTTTATTTCTACTTCATTCGAGCCAGTATCCAAATTATTTGTTCACACAAAATTCCTCAGATTTAGCCTCTTAATTTCCCTCTCAAAGTGCACCAAATTCATGCATTTCACTTTAAAAAGGTAAAAAAAAATCTCCCGGGGGGGCATACCCCCGGACCCCCCTAGGAGAGTCAGGATCTCGGCTGGCTACTATTTTCACTAAGCTGGACATTGGAGGCACTAGGGGTGAACTGGGTGTGTGAATGACATTTGACAATAGTCAATCATTTGGCCACGATAACATTGGAGAGGGGGGCCCTAATCAAATTCGGCTTAGGGCCCCATGAAGGCTTGGGCCGGCTCTGCTCCCCGGTCGATGTCTCACTGTGAATTTTGCCATTTCCCACCACAGAGTTCCACGCCAGGTTTCACCAGGTGAATCGCTGCTTCGCTCACGCAAGGCTTTTGTGTTAGATCAGGCTTGCACGAGCGTTTTAACTTTATGCTGAATAAAGCATTGCACTGCACTGTTTTTCATCCAGTTGGAAAAATTGCTCCCACACTGGACGCACCTTACAGAAATGCTCCTGCAGTGAGCTCGCACACTCGTTACGTTTCTCTTTACTCCCGTTTACAAACGCGCAACTCTTAAACAAATGAATGAGCATAATACTCTTGTGGCAGTTCAAATGTATGTAGTTTTTCACCAAATCGTGAAGTATCCGTTTGGAGGGGCCCGAAAAAATGCGGTATGCCTAGTGCAGAGTCACCAAGTCTCACGCTTTGGCCGTGAGACACACGCATATCAACCAGTTCACACGCTCTCACGCCACACCTCCAATTTCTCACGCAGAGAAATGAATCCCCGTTTTTTTTTTGTTTTTTTGGTACTTTTACTTTGAAAGTCTTATTTTGAAAAGCTAAACGGACTGAGTTCCGTGACATCCTCTTTCTGAACGCGCATTAACGTTATGCTTTGATGTGCACTGTGCATTCGAAGCGGGAGGCGAGCCCCCTACCCGCACCTTCTCTTCCGAGGTGTGTGTTGATAGCGTGCCAAGTTACCGCTGATAAGAATTGTGTCCCCGCTGGCTGGTGAGCGCGCATGCATCAAACATATTAACCCTTCAATCTCACTCAAGTAAATTCAGAAGATCTTTGGATCGTTTTGTATATTGTTTTTGGTAATTTAGTTTGAAAATTAGGTTTGCAAAGTAACAAATGGCTCATCCGCCAATAAAAATGCTTTCATTCTTCTGTGTAATGAACTGTAGCCTATGTATTGCACATTTATAGCACTTTTCATAACACAAATCAAGGTAGCCTAAGAGGAGGGACCAAGTAACCCAGATGTTTTATTTTAGCTTAGTAGTTTGCATTGGTGTTGAACTGTTCCCTAATTTTTTTCTTCTTTGAATAAAGCCTAATGCTGCTAGTAAAATACCACCAGCCACTCAACCCTCAATAGTAGACATGATATAGAATAATTACCTTTATTACAGTTTAACCAAATGTTTTAACAATAGGCTACAGGAGATATTTGAAAGCACTACACATGCATTGTAGGCTATTCAATTAAATTTGTGTCAGCAAAACCTTGAATGTTCTCTTTTACTTTACATAAAAATTAATGCAGAAAAGGCACACATTGCTTCATAAAAATTCACCAGAATGCAGGAAATTAAGTGTTTAATGCTCAAAATTTTCTGGGGGGGGACCCCCAGACCCCCACTTATAATATGTCCACACCCCATGTTTAATTAAAACCTGTCCTACGACTTTGCAATTCATGAATTTGTTTATTTTAATAAGATTTTTGATGTTTTATCACATTTTCTAATTGTCTTTTATTTCTGATTTATTATGAACAATATGTAAACTTGCAGGACACTAGCAAAAATGATTGGGTGGGAAAGAGGACACGGTTTTGGGTCCCTCGGCCAAAAAATCTCACTCCAAACTTTTGGTGAAACTTGGCAGCCCTGCTAGTGTAATCTTTCTTCTTAATCCGGGCCTGTCTATCCATCTTCTTCTATCTATAAAGCAAGAAACGTCTGTCTGTGTGTCTGTGGCTCGCATATCTCTCTGAGTTTTGGTCAGATCGGCATGAGCTTCCGGATATTGCTTAAACACAGCACGACAGTGTGCATCCTTCATTTTGAAGTTGTAGAAGTTATCGTATTTATATCATGCTGGCGAATAGTAGCTTACGTGCACACAGAGTCGACTAAACCCCGCTTCCCTCTGACGAGCGGGACACACACACAGCAGACCGACACAGCCTTACTTCCTCAACAACTCCTCATCTGCTCCACCTGTCCGCTTTAGTGGTAAAGACTGCACTTCACGCTATTTTCACTGTAATAATACAGCACGGTCTCGGATGCTTCCACATAATATAAGGTACACACAATTGTAGTAGCTACTACATAGATATGTGTTACCTACTACATAGGTTTTTTTTTTGTGTGCTACCTAACACATAGGTTTTTTTTTATTGTGTTACCTACTACATAGGTTTTTTTTTTGTTGTGTTACCTAACACATAGGTTTTTTTTTGCGCTACCTATGTGTTATGTAGCACACAAAAAAAAACCTGTGTTAGGTAGCACAACAAAAAACCTGTGTTAGGTAGCACAAAAAAAAACCTATGTAGTAGGTAACAAAAAAAAACCTATGTGTTAGGTAGCACAAAAAAAAAACCTATGTAGTAGGTAACACATATCTATGTAGTAGGTATGTAGTAGCTACTACAATTTTGTGTACCTTATTGTAAAGTGTTACCAATGTTTTATATCCGTTTAAAATCTAAACTGAAAGCCCGAGCGCGGCCGCGCGCACACACACACAAGTCCGCTCCCACACACTGAGCGCGCACACGAGTACCCCCCCACAAACACACACACACACTGCTGCCTGTTACTGACACGTTAACGTTAATTGACAGCACGGCCTCGGATGCGGACGCCCGCGCGCGGACACAAGCCCCCCCCCCCCCCCCCCACACACACACACAGCTGACTGCTACTGACACAGTAACGTTAATTGACAGTTATCCAAACTCTGTCTTATCTTTCAAATACCTAACAGTAGCCTAATGGTAATGGGGTTGACAATGTTGGCATGGCGTGCAGCATAGCCTCCTTTTATACACAGTGCAGCCATGTACTATATAGGCAACTGATTGTAAGTTTGAGTGCATTGTACAGTATGGATGGCTTGTGTCCGCGCCCGAGGCCGTGCTGTCAATTAACGTTAACGTGTCAGTAGCAGGCAGCAGTGTGTATGTGTGTGTGTGTGTGTGTGGGGGGGGGGGGGGGGGGGGGGGAGGTACTTGTGTGCGCACACGCGCGCTCGGTGTGTGGGAGCGGACTTGTGTGTGTGCGCGCGTTCGCACTCGGGCTTTCAGTTTAGATTTTAAACGGATATAAAACATTTTGTGGAAGCATCCGAGACCACAATGGCCACCAGCAGCTGTTATACTATCAGTAGCTTGGGTTGTAGAGCACCTAGGATCTTGATTATGGTGTCTAATCCTACATTTTCAAGGATGGACAAGGCAGTGGTGCTATTTAAAACATGCTAGAAAGTACCCAACTTCATATATCTGGCATTCAGGGAGCACAATTGTGATAAAACCTTCAAATATTAGCAGAGTTATGCATATTTTCATGAATTACATAATCAGTTCATGAGTTGTATGCTGACCTTATATGCTTACAAGTAAATATCTATTTCAAAGCCTGACCAATACATCAGTTTAGCCTGTTTGAGTGGTGAAATTGCTATTTTATCCGTGTAACCCACTTGCATTAGAATGGTATGGAAGGTAATGGAAGTGTTCAATTGTTACGATGTAAGGTTTTTACTGTAACTATGGTTGAGATTGTTCAGTTAAGATGTGATAAAGTTCAAGAAAAATGAGAAAAGCTGCTCCTAGACTTTATTTTATAGTTAAGCACTTTATTTTGAGACAATTGTGATCGTTCATTCACTGTTTTCAGAATGTTTGAGGCTTTTCTTTGCTTCACCCACAGAGGAAAAGTTATAATGGTTGTTCTTTCAGACAATCTGTGTACTCAAATTTTAAGTGACAAATATTGTCAAAAATATAAATAAAATATATATTTCTGAGTTGCTGATTACATGCTGACATTGATACAACAATTTAAGCAAACAGTAACACTAATGCAAGTTTGACATGATGTTCTGGAGCTTCACTTGAATTACTAAGTCTTACAAAGGTAGTGGGGTTAAGTCATTACCTGAAAAGAAAAATACTCATAAAATATTCAATATTCTTTTCCATCTAGTTTGATTTGGCCGGATGAGCTGAAGCGTGCATTCTTGTTCCATAATTTCTGCTGCCACGTATGACCGACCTGACCGCGCCTTTCCAAAGGCTGCACGTGATAACCGTTTGAATGCATCATGCCTCACTTCTGCCTGGCAGCATCTGTTGTGGCAACTAATGCTGGGCTTACACTACACGACTGTTACACGCGATTTGACAGTCGCAGACAATCTTCCAATGTCGGACTGAAATCACAGGAGTCGTGCTGGAGTTGTGGCGCGCGCACTTAATCTCAGTCGTTTGGTGTATGGTGGTCTTCTGACCCGATTTCAGCCAGTCTTCTTCCCGTCTTGACGTTCCGACATTATCAAACAGGTTTGATATTATCGCTAGTCTTAGGGGGTTGGCTTAAGCGAAATGACGTAAACACTGTCACACTCTCGCATGCACCAAGCACGACACAGGAGGAGCGGCATTAGTCGCGACCTGTGTCCGCCTGGTGAGGCACTTATTTCGGATACTTTTTCACAGAAGCCTTGGGGGAGAACCAGGCTGACAGCCGCGCAACCTGAACACTCTACTGTCAAATACAGGGTTAGGAGTTAAAGTTATTGGGGTATGAGATCAGCAAATAAAGCTGGTCAAATAACTAAAGGAAGTCCCCCACTCGGAATATTGAATTAACTTGTTTTTAATTAAATAATCACAATCGCGTTTGCGGAAATGATATTAATCTCAAAAGGAATCTAGTTTTAGTCTTGCAATATGAGACCCCTGTCTTTTCAAAATCTCACTCTGTGACTGAAAACTAATGACTAGTTGTCTTCAGGTGTGAGTTGATATTTAGATGTAAGAGGGTTTCAGTCTTTTCAAAGTCCTCTAGTGTAAACCCAGCATAAGTTTAACAGGTGGGCATGCACACCTTCGATGTGGAGGGAGCTGGTACTCAAGCCCACTATCTTGCTCCAGAATGGTGAATATGTCCAGGTGGTCAGCTTGGGGCTCTACATAGGAGTCTTGTTCGGACTCTGACTCTGCTTCCTGAGACTGGCCATGCTCACCAAACACACTGAATGCTTTGATGAAGTTTGACCCATTGTCTGTTGTGGCTCTTACCACCTTCCCCCTTATTCTGTATTGACAGTGAATGTCATCAAGGGCACCTGCTATGACATTAAAGGTATGAGACCCTGCTATGACATTAAAGGTATGAGACCCTTTTAATCTCTGGCTAGCAAGTGCAGCAGCTCTCCTCTCCAAAGTTTCCCCATCTATCTAATGAGATGCGTCCTCTATGTAACCTTGCTGGTGCACTGTCCAACAGTCTGAAGTGGTGACAACATAGCTGACTCTACTGAGGTGCGACATCAAAGTCTTCTTCATCTGACTGGCAGCTCCCTCTATTCTGGTCTTGAGAATGGGTCTGGAAATGACCTTGCATTGAGGATTAAGTTTCAATAGAAGTTCTTTAAATGCAGGTTGTTCAACCACAGAAAATGGTTGAATACCCTCACAAATGAAGTTAGTCAGGAGCTTGTCAACCTTTGACTGTGGCACACGTCTGTTTGCAGCCAGTGCAATCACCTCACTTAATTTTGCTTGCTTGTTTGGTATTTCTGGTGGTTCCAGGGTTCACTTTCAGGTTGCCACAGTCATTGGCAAGGCTTTCAGCTTTGATGGATGTTTCCTCTGAAAAAAATTATTGTTTTAATCAGTATGTAAATCAACGTTGTGTTCATTAAATACACAGCATTCAAAATATTTACATTAATAGCTTAAATTCAAATCACATTTAGTCTCTTACATAATTTAAATGTACAGTACTGAGCGCTAGGGGTGTGCGGAGACGTCATTATCTGTATCTGTTCAACCAACAAAATTATCTGTATCTGTATCTGTATCCGGATACACAACAAGAAGTGGGCGTGGCGTATACCGGAAGTTTCTTTTACATTAGCCTTCATTAAAGGAAGTCACACCTAAATTGATTTTCTAAACTAATATTCATTGTCAATGCAATTGTTGTCCCTTCAAAGCATCACATTGATGTAATGTTGACATATAAGTCAAAAAGTCAGATATATTTCTACCTTTTCTTCTCTCTCTCTCTCTCTTCTTTGTTCTCAGAATACGAAGAAATTCAGGGAACGAAAATATTGATAAATAACAGCCCAAATCTGTGCATAGGCTACTCACTGTTAGTAAATGAGGGCCAGTGTTTTACTTTTAACTTAATTAAGGTATCCCTTTAACTGGGGGAAATACAGCTGTATTTTATGATTTTTTTTTCTTTATCTCTCCCCCCCTCCCTATTTTTTTACTTTTGTTTTACTAAACTAAGATTTAGGAACAATATGTATCAACGTGCCAATCTCATAAACCCTAAATAATATGTTAGCCTTTCCACAAAGCCACATGTGATTTTAATGTGTCAAGTTTGCAGTTTCCGATTTTATTGTATAGGTCCTGAAGTAGGCCTAGCCGTATACGCAATGATTGACAGCTGAAAAAGAACAGGTCCTAAGCATCAGTTTGATGGAAACGTTGTGGTGTTTGAAAGAGTTTAAGCAGTAGGCCTAGTGAATGTAAATACATCGGGGAAGGGCTGACGGTGACTCGGGGTGCAGCATATTCCATCGGTTCGTCTCTTCTCCGCCACGGCAGCGGCCGGGTTACGAGGAAACTCACATAAAAACGGCAGCGAATGCGATCGGTAGAACCCACTATTCAAGGGAAAGGGGGAACGCGCTGCGTTTATCAGTGGATAAAAAGAGAGAGACCGCGGGTCACGGGACGCGCCCGGTCCTCTCATGTCCACCGCAGAACTGTCATTCTACCTGTTGTGTCATGAGGCGGAACGCGCTGCGTCAATTGGGCGCATAATATAAAAAAATATATAAAAAATCCCCGAATAATAACGGGACTATTCGGAAATGATCCGTATCCGTATCTAACTCATTATCCGTGCTTATCCGAATACATATTTGGATTCGGGCTCATCCCTACTGAGCGCTGTCCAATATGGTCAATACATTGACTCTGCATAGGTAAGCCTACCTCATACAGTACAACCCCATTTCAAGTGTACTATGACTTTAACATTAACATTAACGCAGTTGTTTATTTTGATGTAACTGTACATGGAGTCATATCCCTATTTAAATTGGGGCGACTGTGGCTCAGGTGGTAGAGCGGGTCGGCCGATTATCAAAGGGTTGGAGGTTCGATCCCCGCCCTGCCACCTGTGTCATGGTTGTTGTGTCCTTTGGCAAGACACTTCACCCACCTTGCCTCGTGTGAATGTCGATAGTTAGCTGCTGCTATCGGTGTATGAATGTGTGTGTGAATGGTAACGTGGGAATGGGAACAGGTCTCCCTTGCAAAAGAGTCTCCGGTCTCAATGGGATTTACCTGTATAAATAAAGGTATAAAAAAATAAAATAAAAAATCAAACAGGTTACCATTTGAATGGTACATCATTCTCCAACATAATTTTATAAACCAACAAGATTAAACAGAGTTAAGCACCTGGTGGAGCAAATAATCTGTTAATGTGGGAATTTGAATCTGTTGGTTGACGTAAAATAGGCCAGGTACAGTAAGTCCTAAGCTAATTAGATGAATTGAATACTCTGGTTGCATTCCGAATCACATACTTTCTACTATATAGTATGTAGAAAAAAGATTTAGGATGTCCCGATTCTTATGGCCAGATTTAGGATGGTTAGAAGTACCCGGATGTCCTACTTCATGTGGCCAAGATTGTTAGTGTTGAAAAGTGCATCCTATTTGGGCGATTCTGACCCACAATCCAGTGCGCACGTGAAGTGACGTCACATCGACAAAGCCTCCATATGAAAACAAACGGGGATGCGACAGATATAAAAGCAAGAGGCAAGATCAAGGTGCAATGTTATGATGACATAAGAGAGTAAAGTATGTCCCAATAGTATGCCTACGGCATCCTAACTAGATTCTTTTTATCGTCGGGTGTAGTATGTAGAATAGAAAAAAGAAAGAGTATGCGATTCGGAACGCAACCTATGTCTGTTTTGGATCACCTTAGGTAGCATAACTGATAAATAGCCATTATACCATAGTATTTGCTTATACTCTATTCTAATTGGCTGGAGAACAAGGTGTAGATTAACCCCTGATAGATGGACTAAGCTATGTTCGAAATCATTCCCTATTCACTCACTCACTATTCCCTATATAGTGTTCATGATATAGGGAACGAACAAACGAGAATTAGGACACTACGCTGACCATTTCTACACGTCATTTGCTTCAGTAAATGCGCCGGATATTTATGTGACGCAAACGGATGCGCCCACATCAAGTAAACAAACCGGACACTCACGAGGAAAGGGAAAGGAAAGCTGGAGGTTGTATTGATGTTGAATGTAAGATTTTCTTTTTTTAAACCCCAAATAAATGGTTGACATTTCAATGGTGTGAAAGTGTGGTTTTGTTAACTATGGTTGTGTATTCCGATTGTAAGCTGTAAAGGTGCCAACACACTGCACATCGCCGCGCGGCGAGTTTACATAGAAAGTCAATGTATTTCGAGCGCCGCCGCGCGAACCGCGGCCGGCGCAGAAGTTGAAAATATTGAACTTTTCGCCGCCGGTCGCGCCGCGATAGCCAATCAGCGTTGAGCTCCTCCCGACGTCACTCGCTTCGGGACGACTGACAGAGGAAATTAAGATGGATGAAAACATAATAGTCACAGTTTGCTCCCATAAGTTCTGAGAATAGCCTCTGTGTCTGTTGCCTGCTGTGTACAGCTATCAGTTTTGCTTTATGAACCAAGTTAGCACCAGTTAGCTTGGGTAAAGCACCATCAGCACAGCAGACTGGTGCTCTCAGCACCGGTTAGCACCAGTGCCAGCATATCCCCAGAGTAGGAGAAGGCTACTCTGGTCGGGCGGCGGCGGACACAAATGAACCTGCGATTCGCGCGGCCAACCGCCACGCCGCGTGGTGCAGTGTGTTGGCACCTTATTAGCCCAAGATGTATTTTTTTTCCGTTAACAAGCGAGCTAATCACTGTTCGTTATAACTGTAGTTAGCTCGTGAGACAAACTATAGTATAACAGTAACTAGTAACTGGTTTCACTTTACTTTACAAAACGGTTGTTTTGCTGTTTTGTAAAAAATAAAAATAGTTCCTGTTATTGTCTGGCAGCTGCTAGCTCAATTGTTGGTTCTCCGTCACAAACGGAGGCAAAGAGAGGCGAATCTGTGTGATTTATTATGGCGTCTTGTGTTTACTACAGCCCTAACTACTCTAATAATTTAGATAGTCTTAATAATTGACTCTAACATTTAATGAAATAAACATGTCAATTAAAAGAGACATATGAATTCAATTAATATTTCATTTTGAAAAATGAGTTTTCCTTATCCCTTCATAGTGGGCATGAATGATAGCTGTTTGAATTAAAGTTTCATTTAAAACTATTTACATGAATATAGCTTTAGCCCCTTTGACCGACCTTAATATTATTTTTTGATTAATATTACATTTCAGCTTTAAATACATTGTTTCCCGCATTCTGGTGACTTTAAAATAATAAAACCAACAAAAAAATAAGTAAATTTGTATGTCAAATAGGCCTACTTTCACTTAATTTACATTTCATGTCATTAGATTTAATTTAATAAGATTTCATTACATTACATATCAATAGATTTCATTTCATTTCATATCATTACATTTCATTTTACTGACGCTTTTATCTTAGCAACTTCCAATAAGTCTTATTATTATTGAGAGTTGTTTTGAATTTTCGGCCCCCCTTATTTTTGAAAGTGTTTGACAAAAAAACTCTCCATATAATGAAGTCCAGTGCAACAGCACCTTTAACCCTTATGCCCCGTTGGTGGAGATTTGTGTATCTGGGGTTGCATTTTTTAGATAATTTTGGCTGTGATTGTCCCCTAGCCATACAATTTGGTAAGGAGGTGTGTTTTTCAATGAAGTTTGGATATTCTGAGTTTCATTCATATCTACTTAATTTTGACTGTGTGAGATGTTTTTGTTACACTGGGACCGTTAACTACACGATTTGTACCATTGACTTCCATTATAACGAAATGTTTTGCCCCCCCCCCCCCCCCCTTAAAATTAAAGTGAAAAATTATTTTGACCGTAATTTCCCATTTCTCTGTAGTAAACTTGATAAACTTATATAAAAATAAGGTCAATAAAAAAAATGCCCCATTTTAGGGTTAGGGTTAGGGTCAGAGGCAAAAAAAAAGTTTCACTTTAATTTAAAGGCGGGTTGCCAAAAAGTTTTCTTATAATGTAAGTCAATGGTAGAAATCTAACTTTTTTTATTCAATTTGACATTATTCAAAAAGTAATAATGCCCCAAATTCAATTTTCTCACCTATTGTTCAGATGGGTGAGCCGGTGATACTAATAATAATCAAAGTTAAAAAAAATATTTGAATATTGAATTTTAGTGTATTTTTCAAAAAAGCGGTTGGTGGTATATGATCGAAATTGGGATCTAAAGGGTTAATGAAATCATGACATAGATTGAACAACAACCCCTTTATGAAAAATATGGAAAAAGAAATTGTGAAAAAATATTGATCTTTCATAATTTTAATGCAATTTAAAGGTCAAAATACACAAAATGTACTTAACGGTCCGAGTGTAACTTTTTTATTCAATCTGACATTAAACAAAAAGTAATAATGCACCAAATTCAATTTTCTCACCTATTGTTCAGATGGGTGAGCCGGTGATACTAATAAAAATCAAAGTTAAAAAAAAAAAATTTGAATATTGAATTTTAGTGTATTTTTCATTAAAGCGGTTGGTGGTATATGATCAAAACTGGCATCTAAAGGGTTAATTTTTAATTGTGATTAATGAAATCATGACATAGATTGAACAACAACCCCTTCATGAAAAATATGGAAAAAAAATTGTGAAAAAAATATTGGTCTTTCATAATTTTAATGCAGTTTAAAGGTCAAAATACACAAAATGTACTTAACGGTCCCAGTGTAACTTTTTTTTAATAGGGCATAAGGGTTAAATACACCTTCATTAATAAACAACAAATAATAGACCCCTTTTCTGTGTATCAACACGGCGGATGCGCGCGCTGCAAAGCTGCAGAAAGAAAAATTGTTTGGCTGGTTGCCATGGTTACCCGTTTGGTTGTATTGCAGTTGCGGTGTTTCTTTATAGGTCCATGGTGTTAAATAGCGATGTTGTCAGCTTACTAAAAACAGTTTATCAGCGAGTGATAACATTGGTTATGTGGAAACATTAACACTATTGAACAGGAAACGTCTTGACCCATACACGTTGCGGGCAGTTGAGTGGATAAATGATGAGAAGAAATGGCCCCGACGACTTCAGTGGCCGGACTGCTGTTGGAGAGTGACAGTAAAGACCGGCAGACAGATAGACAGAGAGAGGCAGAGATGCCTTTATTTCATAATGTTGCTTTTTGATTTAAAAGTGATCATAACTAGCCTATAGTGATCATCTGTTTTTAGACTGACTCCTGCTTTCGGGGCGTTAGGCTCACGAGCCGACCAGCTTATCAGACCAGCTGTTTGAGACGGAGATGAAAAGGAAAGTGAAACTTATGGTGGAGCAGTTAAATAGTTCAATGAATAAATATTATAACCAAACACAATAATGTGTTGTGTTATCTGCTTTAGTAGCCTACAGTAGCCTAGGCTAGCACATGTCAACCCCACCCGGTTTTCGTTTATTGATTTTTCCTAAATGGTATGATTTAGCCTACTTACCGGCTACACGTGCAAACCCCTACTGCCTAGAAGAGGACGGAGATGTATAACGTCTGGGTCATTGTAAATAAGCCTCCATTGCTTTCCATTGCTATAGCCTCGTCTCCGGTCACTGTCCTTATTGTAAACATTTCACAACTCATTTATGTAATTATACAGCGGTGCATTTGGGCATTTACTAGCTTTTATCACCATTCAAACAAAAAATAAACGGTTTGTGCATCCAACAGCACAACAAGACATGATTGTGGCTCGTGTCGCTCTTGTCTCTTTCTGCAATGGACATGCACAGTAGAGCGGGGAGTGACGCTGTGTGACGTAGACTGATAACGGGTCTATACAATGTAAACATTTCTCACAATGTCAGGAGGAATTGAACATTCTAAAATGTGTACAAATCATGGAAAATATGTTGTATTCAATTGGTTGACCCTAATGTGGCCACTGGGTGCATGTAAGTGGATATATAAAGCTTAAAGAAATACTACAGCAAAGTTCTATAAAATGACTACTGAGTGAAGCTTGTGTGTTTTCTTTTATTTCTTTTCATTTTTTCATTTCATTTATTTATTACGGCTCACGGCCATAGCACATGGCATGGAGCACACAATTCAACTGAAATCATTACAAAACAAAACAATGGTGCACGGCAAGGAAAAACAAAACAAAAACATTATTTAAACAATGGCAAAACATTTCTCAAAAAGGCACCTGTTTTAACAATAACCCCTGGCCTACTTGCCCTCAGAAGCGAAATCAGTTTGGTCATGGATGGAAAATAAACATAATAATTTGGCAGGTACTTTTTTCTATAATACATTACATCCACATTTTCACACTCAAAAAGTACATGATATTCGTCTCCAACACAATTAGAATCACAGAGGTTGCATATTCTTTGATTTCTTTCTAGCCCTTTGTATCTTCCTGTGACTTTAGGTATTCGGGTATTATTGGTTCTAAAATTGCATATAGCCTGTCTGGACTTTTGATTGTCATACAACAGATATTTTTCTAATTTAAACTCTTGTTTAAATTCTATGTATATGTCACAGGAAGTCATGCTTGTATGCTCGCTCTGCCACCTCTGGATGAATTGATCTTTTAACCTCCGCTCAACAGTTCTTTTCAGCCAGTTAATATTGTTGTATTTTTGTGTTATCCAGATGTATGACAACCCGCAGTCATCCAGTATCTGCTTCACCTGTGATACCCAGGGTGACGCATACACACCGCTGCTATGCAAGCTGTGTAGCTGATTGTACATGATTTTACTAAGTTTACTTTCTTTACTTTCTAACAGTCTCCCCCAATATCCAATTATTCTTTTTTTAACTGTAACACAGAGTGGGTACCGCCCAAGTTCCCGATATACCATATTACTGCAGGTTGTCATTTTAACTTTTAAGATGTACTTTAGAAATTTGAGATGTAGTTTTTCCAACAGATGTAGTTTCTCAGACCCCCACACTTCACATGCATACAACATAACTGGAGTAACCAACTTGTCAAAAAGGTCCAGAGTGACATCTACAGAAAGCTGAAGCTTTCTGCATTTATTGAGTAAAGCAAACATTGCGCGCAATGCTTGCTTATGCAGTTCCTCAATAGCAATTTTAAATGAGCCATTGTAATTCATGATGACACCAAGATATTTAAAACAATGTACAGTCTCTAGACTTTGACTGTTGCACACAAACTGCAGTTTACTATTATCTGCTCTTCTAAAACCAAAAACTGTAACTTTAGTTTTATCGTTATTAACTTTTAGTTTCCATTTCTCACAGAAGTCACACATATGATTTATAGCTTTGTAACCCTCTCTTAGTTGTAGACATGATAATAGTATCGTCAGCGTACATTAGTACCATTAGTTGTATATAATTGTCTAACACAGCATCATCGAAAGTAATGGGCTCACAACCTTTATGTAAAAGGTAATCCTCTAAATCGTTAATAAAGAGGGCAAACAGCAGTGGTGATAAGTTTTCACCCTGTCTAACTCTTGTTAAACTTGCAAAAAACTCAGATTTAGCTCCATTAACATATACGCATGATTTTATATTTTTATACATATTGATAACTACATTAAGGAATTTACCCTGGATGCCTAATTTTAAGAGCTTATGCCAGAGTGCATCTCTCCAGACTGTATCAAATGCCTTACTGTAATCAATGAAACAGCAAAATAAACTTTTCTTTTTAAAGCAATACAAATCAATAATTTGTTTTAGTAAAAAGATATGATCAACGGTAGTTCTTTCTGAATCCTGCCTGGTTCTCCCTCAGAGTAGAATTCTCTTCACAAAATGCACATAGCCTTTCATTCAATACATTTGTAAATAATTTACCTAGACAACTCAAAAGTGTGATTCCTCTATAATTATCACAGTCTCCCATATCCCCTTTCTTTTTATATATGGGCACGATTAGACCAAGCACCCAGTCCTCGGGGATAACACCTGAGTCCAAGATCTTATTAAACAAGAGGACATATAAAGGCATAAAAATAGTTGAGGTGCTTTTAATATATTCGTTCAGCACTGTATCTATGCCTGCAGCTTTTCCTGGTTTTAATTTTCGAATAGCCTCATAAATTTCTTGCTCCGTGAAAGACACATTCAGAACACTACTGTCTATTATATGTCCGTCACTTTCAAGTTCTTGGAGCTCATCTGTAGGTGTATCCCCATCAGATACGTTTTTAAAGTGCTCATGGAATTCCTCTGCTGAAATTGGACAAACGCTTTTGATTTTGCTAGAATCATTCAACTTCTTCCAGTAAAGCTTTGGATTCTCAGATTTCATGCTCATTAACTCGTCACTGAGTTTCTTCCTATGGGCCCTCTGGGCTTTGTGCAACACTCTCCTGTACTCTTTACTTTTTTCCCTTACACATTCAGCATTAGCCACACTTCTATGCTTCTCAAGCATTCTTTTAACTTTTCTATTTTCTCTACATTCACGGTTAAACCATGCTGCTTTTTTACCAGGTTTAATTTTTTTTTTCTTCTTTTGTGTTTTTGGGAATGTAGTCATCGCACTTTTTGTCATAATATCACAAACACACTTCGTTATCTCATTTACTGACATGCTGTCTACATTACACAACAGATTATTGACCTTGTCAAAGTCTATGTTTGTTGTAAACTCAATTTCTTTTTCTTTTTCCCATTTACCAATTCGTTTTTCAGCTATTGTATCTGTGAGCCTTGGCTGGTCCCTTACTGGTGTATTTGCCCTGCAATATTCCCCTCCCTGATTTATCTCCAAGATGACTTCGACAAGGCAGTGCTCATCAGAAAGTAAGGGGTCAAAAGAATGTACACATAATTGTTTTACCTTGCTCAAAACAAATGGCACCCCTATCATGTAATCAATTACACTATTGTCAACAGTTGTTGCATTACCAATGTGTGTGTCATCACCACATCTACCGTTTAATATACACATTGAGATTTTTACACATTTCTAGCAGTGCTTTACCATAATTGCCAAAATCTATATGTTCATCAAGGGATTTTCTTTTTAGTGGTATATTAAACATTTCTAATTGCTCCACTGTGCTTAATTCACATCCAGTATTTACATCGGGACTCTTGCCATCACTCTCTATTGGGCATACATCAAAATCATCTCTTTCAGATTAGAACGTGGTGATTTTCAATACCGATGTCAAGAATAATCTGTGCTAATTCATCAAACATCCCCACATTGGAGTATCTGGTGTTATAGGGAGGAATGTAGACTGACAGGATAAACAAGTCTTTATCATAATCCAGCAAATTTCTATTTATTTTAAGGCATACACATAAATCACTTTGTATAGTTTTTTGCAATTTTGTTACTCAGGGCAAGTATCACTCCTCCTGATCGCCAGTTTGTCAACCTATGTCGGTTGCTGATAAACATTTGGAAACCTATATCTTTAAATTGTTCAAGCAGGTCCGGTGAATCTATATCGTCTGTTTTTGTCTCGCTGAAACAGAGGACATCATATTTTTTACAGGTTTCAATAAAGTCAGGGGTCTCTATTTTAGATCTTATTCCACATACGTTCAGAGTACATATCCTCAGCCCCCATTTTAATGTTGCTCTCTCATTGTATGACTTCTCACCTGTCTGTGCTCCGTGTCTGTCCTATAGGTCAATACCAAAGGCTTTGTAGTCCACATCGTCGTATCCAATAAGGAACAGGTCGTCGGGATTGTTAATAGTGACGTATTGGCCTTCACTTTTGCAGATCACATTCCCGTCCCTAATAAAAGTGTGTTGGCATTTCTCCCTGGCACACTTGAACAGCCTGTATCTCAAATGTGTGAGGTCTTCGCTAACGAAGATATTCCTATGAGTGTCATGGTTTCTCAGCAACGCTTTGCTCCTCAACAGTTCAGCTTTCTTTCTCCTGCTCACAAATCTGACAATAACAGGTCGGGCCTTACCCTGTTGTCTCACTCTCCCCAGGCGATGCGCAGTGGAGATATCACTTTCTTTAATTGACGTGCCTGAAATCGCTGCCAGCTTACACACTTTTTCCACAAGTTGATCCTCGGTCTCCGCTCCGTTCTCCTCCTCGATCCCGCTGATGCGCACATTTTCCTTGCGGGTGTACTGCTCCAGTTCGTCTTCCTTGTACCTGCTCTCCAGTATATTTTTGTTAATTCGAATATTGTCCACTGATGCCAAAAGTTGTTTCTGCACTGCTTTGACTATTGCTGGTACTGCTGCTTTGATAGTGATGAGCACGATTTTGGTTAAATCCTCTGTGCCAAAATCAGCCAGTATTGAATCAGTTTCAGCGTCAACAGCGTTTCCTCCTGGCTCTCACCTCTCATGCTTCGAATCATAACGTCGTCCTCCTCGCTTGTTTCATACCGGTTTGAAAGAAAAGCTCCGGGCCTGGATGCCTTGGGCCCCCTCCCGCCTGGTGGTGCTGCAGTTCCGCCGTCGGAACCGGCGCTGGACCTCGCTCTTCGGGGCTCGGTGCTGTCTTTAGTTTGGCGTACGTGAGGCGAGCGTTCTCCATTCTTGCCGTCCTCGCCCTTTGCCTCACGGGTTTCTGTTGGGGCACTGTTTCCAGTTGCATTTCCTCTTCCACCATCCTTGTTTATTGATGTGTTTTGTCTTAGTTCGCGTGTTTTACCACTCCTGTTCTTTGATGCAGCATACGCCATTCTCCCGTTGCGCTCGAGCCAGCCACAGAACAGTCAAATGTGCTATTTCTTCTTTCCTTTACAACTTTCTTTTTAAAGATTCCCCCGTATTGCCGTGGGCGCAGTCTGAACCTGTATAGTTATGTTGCAAAGTTTAAGTATTTTCAAAGTTGTTCAAAGAATATACTGCACGCCACTTTCACAGGCCAAACCTGCCGCCACCATTTTGAACAGGCTGCCTACGCCTTCTCAAGAACTGTTTCTTAACTATGCTTATTGTAGTTAAAAGTGCAATGCCTTGCAGCCTGTAACACCGTCCTTGAGGGAACATAGGTGTGGCCCTGTCCTGGAAAATGTAGTTTGCAGGACAGGAGTGTGCAGAGGGTAGAGTTGTTGGCTGCAACTAAAGATTATTTTAATAATCGATTAATCGGTCGATAATTTTTTCGATTAATCAATGAATCGGATAAAAAAAACATTTGTAATTGCCGCATCTTTATTCAAAAACTGAACATTACTTCAAATTCACAGTGCAGACTGAAGTGTCAAAACACCAGGTTATTGCTCCAACGTCCCGGAACTATTAAAAGTAATATTAAATGATAACAAATTAAAAATAAACTTAACTGGGATAACACAAAAAAAAAAAACATACAATGTATGATATACATTTATACAGTATATAAGGGATGTCCATGGTAAACCAGTCAACCGATTAGATTTTTAATCGGTAAATACTAATGGTTAAAGAAATTAAATAATCTTAATTTCTCTCAGATGACAGGAGATCGTTTATTTTTATTTATATAGATACCATTTTCGAGACTCCTTAACGATCCAAGTCTTTATTGATATCACTATTGATACTTTTCTATTATTTTGTTGAAATAGAACTTGTATTATTGCTTTAATTGCTGATATGATCATAGCTCAAGATAGGACATTAAACGGGTCATAATTCCATCTTTACTATTGTAGTGTATTTCGTTATGACACATTCTAAGATTACTGATAATCAGGAGATTGTTTAATTACATACATAAGTAACTATAAGGGGAGAGCAGCTCTCGTGGGTATATGTGTGTGCAGGATAGGAATGTGAACTGCTTAGATGATCCTATGTTGGGGGCAATTTAGGACAGTTTGGTTAAGATTTAACAGCTAATTTATTGGCCAGGGATTGTCCTAAATTACTGAATCAATATGGCACCTTCAGGTGATGATTACCCCAGATGTCCTCTGAACAGTGTAGGTCAGAGTTAGTTAGGGTCCACCAATCAGGAGTTAGGCGAGGTGGAGCTTACTGACCTAAGGACCAATCAGTCACCACAATTCAGGAAGAGACAGGTCTTTTAGTATACAGGAACTCTTCATAGGTCTTTTAGCTTACAGGAACTCTTCATAGCTTTTTGTTTTATGCATGTACCTCTATTAGTTTTTTGGCTACAAACACTTTAACTTTTTATTGGCTTAGTTTTGACTGGATTACTTTTTTTAACTGGCGGGACTTTCTACACCGTTCGGTTGTGTGATTACTACCGCTGCTTTGAATGACTGTTGATGCGCCGATGCCGACTCTCCGAACCCTTCTGCACACCGTCTGCAGCAGCAGCAGCAGCTGACAGAGTTTTTTAAACCCAAAATCAGCAAAGGTACAACACTTTTATATAGGCTTACAGTCCAGTGTTAAATATGACCAAAATACAAGCTGTGACCGCTCACACTATAGCTTTCCCGCACCGCTTCACGTGCAGAAGGCTCGCTGTGGACGTGCATGAACCTGTCGACGGGTGGATGTAAACAGCGCTGCGCCTACGAGTGGCGTATTAATCGCGTGACTCAACGAATCGATGACCAAATTCGTTGCCAACGCTTTTAGTAATCGATTTTTATCGATTCGTTGTTGCAGACCTTTTGTCCATCCTCATTCTATTTTCTGTGACAATTTTTCTCAGGTGCGCCGAGATCGTTTTCCGGCATGAGGCAGTGACACGGCGACCACTGCCATACCATGGCTTGAGCCGTATAGTAACGGTAATGCCAGTCCAAACGATGGTTTTCTGCGACCGGCAGCCCCGCCTCCCCCCTATAATTTCACGACAGGTATTGCCTTTACGGCAGAGGCAGGTAAAGCTAAATATAGTTGGTCTTTATTGACACTATATCACAACATAACGCCGTAAATAAATGGATTTATTCATGTCTCTGGTCCTTTCCGTTGTAAGGATATGTGCGATCTGTTTGATCTGCTAATCACTAGATGTAATGTTTGGGTTGGCTTTTAACTGAAAAATAACTTTTCTTGTGGTGCTTATGGATATTTTTGAAGGAAGTCTACTTCTAGGCAGATGTTCAGTCACTCTTAAAGCTCTCCATTTTTAGATGATTTGCCTCATGGTGGACCGATGGAGCTCAAACATTTTTTAATTTAATTTATAGCTGTCCCCAGACAAATGTGCAGCATCACAACTCTATTCCTGAGATCCTCTGAGATTTTTTTTCCCTTTTAGCATGTCTGACCTGTATGGGTTCACTTTGGTGAGCCTAAACTGACCTGGTTTGATCTCTGTTTTATCTAGTGCCGCCCAATTTCTTCCCTAAAGATCTCTCTGGTCCATTTCGTCCCTCAATGTTGCCCATCTGATTGTGTTTACCTGCTCAATTTAAGCAATGCAGCTCAGGGTTCACAAACTTTTGCACATACAACAGTTGTCAAATAATTGGTTTTATCTGTTTTAACAATTGATTTCTGGAAAATAAAAATGTTGAATTGATAAACAAACATCTGTTATTTCATATAAAAAATACTGGTATTGATAAAAATGAATTAATACTGGTTAAAAAAAATAAAAAATCCAAAAGGCTCAAGGGGTTCACAAACTTTCACACAGCACTGTATGTATGTATGTATGTATGTATGTATGTATGTATGTATGTATGTATGTATGTATGTATGTATGTATGTATGTATGTATGTAAGTATATATATATATATCAAAGGTAAGATACATTTTTTCCTTTCTTATTTTCACAGTTGTTTTCTCTTACCTTTTGTTTTTATTTTTAAATAGAACAATATTATAATCAAAACATTTATATATAAAATTATTCCAAAATGAAATGTGTACAAAACTAAAATGATAACAAACACCTGTCTTATCTATACCCTTTTTCTGTCACCTTTCCTGCTTTCATTTACTTAACTTAATTTGCATCAGGTTTGTTTTCAAGTACTTTTTATTTAATTATCTATTTAGTGTTTATTTATTTATGGACACTTTTCTTATTTAATATTAAGTTATATATATTTGGCTTATTAGTAGACTTTATGATTCTAATACTGAAAATTGGAGATGCTGAGCGGCTGAAACTGCTTGGTGTCCTGCGTATTAGAAGCAGACCAATGAGGCATGTGGAGTGATCATTGCCCGGTTGACATTTAAGTTGCTGCAGGACTGGTGCTGCGCTGACCAGGTTGTCAACATGGCATTTGACACCACTGCGTCAAACAGCGGCCATCTCACAGCAGCCTGCATTGCCATGCAGCTCTCACTGGGCCGACCACTGCTTTGGTCTGGGTGCCGGCACCACATTGGTGAGGTCCTCCTAAACCAGGTTTTCACAGACCTGAAGGTGGAGTCATCATGCTCGCCAGAGGTTACCTTGTTCACACGTCTGAGAGAGAAATGTAACCTGTTTCCACAAGAATCCAGCAGCCAATGGTCCTGCTACATTCCTGGCAACACCGAGCAACCACTCCTGGGCAATTTAGGTGCTGAACTTGTCAGGTGCGCAAAATAAGTCACTGACCACAAGCGAGGTGACTACCATGAGTTTGTGCAGCTGTGTCTTGTGTTTCTGGATGCAGATGGTGAAGAGCAGACTGCAGTGACCTTCCAACGACCGGGAGCGCTCCACAAGGCACGATGGTTGGTCAAGCTGCTCTATACTCTCAAGTTGGCTTTGATGGAGGAGCACATCGCATTGTTTCCCCAGGGCACAATCACCACACGGCAGCAGGTACCGAAGATTTGCGCATTTGCCATTTTCATTACACACATCTATACAAAGTGGTGGTTGACCTGCGAGAAAGCTGTAGATGTTGCCTGGAATTACCTGACACGCTACCATTACCTGCAGGCTGTAGATGATGGCATTGCGCTGAAAGGCCCGTCTACACCAAAGATTCGCGACGAGACGGCTTGAGACTTGCAACGAGGCAACATTCTAAAACCTGTCAATTTACACCGCTGCGATGAGACAATGCATCGTTTTCCATAGCAACGACCATCCTCACTTCCGTTTCAGTGACGGCATCGTTCAGTGATCTAAGTTTGTTTGTAGATCTGCTGAGTAGCTGAAACAATGAACGAAGACCCTGCATACATGATGATTGCAGCAGTGTGGCTGGTTATGGAGACGGAGAAAAAAAAGAGGCGTACTAAAAGGGTTTGGAGCCGTCCTTGGGTGCTCCAACGAAATACACAGGGGGCTTACATGAATTTATGCAGGGAGCTGGAGACAGGAGACCCCTCATTTGTAAATGTTTGCCGAGTGCTGCCAGAACAGTTCCGGCGTTTAGAGGAGTTGGTGTCACCTCTGATTGTGAGACAAAACACAAACTATAGAGACAGCATTTCACCGGGAGAGCGTCTGATGATAACGCTGCGCTACTTGGCAACAGGTGAGCAAAAGTCGGTATGAGAGGAAAAAAACATCATTAGCCTATGTACATAATATTCACAGTTATAAGCTACATTGCTTTTAACCCTCTGAGGTTAATGCGCGCGTGCGCACATATTTTTATTAATATCTCTGTGAATAAACGGCTGAGAAATGAAATGAAAACATCGTCTGAAACTAGAAATTCTCCTGTTTCCGGGGTATGTTCTCGCGTACTCTCCGTCCACTACAGGCTTAGAAAACAACGCGAGAAGTGAGCCTCCTTCTCCAGGACATTGTGCGTCACTCCATGCGCTATTGGTTGGACCTGCTTGTCTCGTTGCGCTATTGGTTGGATGTGCTTGTCTATCAATATTTCTGAAACAAAACCCACCAATCAGCACTAAGTAAAACATTAAGGACATACCTTATTACCGTAGTTCCTGGGTTTTTTTACTGAAGGGAACAGGAATCTTTCAGTGGAAACAATGGCGACAAGAAAGTTGTAAACAGACGCTGCTGTTGCAGAGATTTGCAGAAGTTAGTAGCCATGAAGAAGATGGCCATTCTGACATCGAAGGATTTGATTCAGGCGACGAATGTGGTTATGAAGATCACATCGACCCGTTTGAAGACAGGTAAGAGAATTTACAAAATCTCTTGTAATCTGAAACTTGCGTTTACTGTGCGCAATAGTCAGTTGTCGCGTGATGGTTCTTATTTCCAAGGCTTGACTTCTAGCACAACATTGCGACGTTTCAGAGAGTTTCTTAGCCTACACTTATCTAATAATAAACAAATAAATAAAAAACGATAATGTGGCATGTCAAATATAGTTTTTTATTCAGTGTAGAAGTCTTTCCCTTGTGTCATAGTAAAATAATCTAGTTTGGAAACAGTTTTGCATCAACTATTGTTTGCACACAATTTGTGAAATTTGAGAGAGTGTAAACATTTCTATTAGTATTATAATGTAACAAGGGTCACTTGTTGTTGCTTTGTACAATGAAGATAAAAATAAAGGACAGTTGGATATCAGTTGTCTCTCCTCCCCTTACATACACATCTAAGATGCTAAGAACTGTGTCCCTACCCCCACACATTAGAAGGTGCTAACTGTGTTGGGGAGGGAAGAAGGTAAACAGCAGTTGGGGTTTTCAGTTATAAAGAAGAAAACTCAGTCTTTCTTGTCCTTTTTTTACAGACAGGACTAAGAGCTGCCTGAACCCAGCCCAGCACCTTCCACTCCTGCAGCATCAGCACACCTGTGTCAACACCTTCTTCCCTGCCCAGCACAAGGTCCATGTCCAAAAGGAGCACAGGTATAAGGCCTCCAGCTACCCCATCACCCGCATCAAATAGGTCCCGTGCCCAAATTCCCCAGGTACCAACCGGAGCGCCACCCACACCTCGAATACCACCAGCCCCCACACACCCAGCTGCAATGTTGCCCTCTGCCTGCAAGTGGACAGGAACTGTTTTGCAAAGTGGCATGGCATTGACATTTAGCTTGTAAATAGTGTATACTACATAGTGTGTAAATAGTTTGTCATTATTGTTTTTCCTGCGTGTTGTTATATATAGTAAACTGTTTGTTTGATTTTTTTTTTGTGATGCTCCCTTTTTTATTAGTATACATCCCATGAGTCTTTATATGTGGTACAAAGTCTTCATTCAGTCTAAATTCCTCATGCTTTGTGAAAGTAGAGTTAGAGGCAACATTTCTACCAAAAAGCGTTTGGACCAAAATTCATATTAGTCATGTTTTGTGCACTTCCCTACTGTTTTTTGGAGCTAAGGCTTGGGAGAAGCAATTTCAAGAGCTAAAACAACTCCTCAGGATGACTAAAGGTTATTATTTCACACAAATCTCCAGGTTTTTCAAAAATCGCAATGCATTTTTCAGCATTCAAGCCAATTATTTATTTACACAGTGGTCTAGGACATAAATAGACCTCATAAAGCTAATGGGTTCTGAACATTTCCATATAAAACACTTTGGTATTATTTATCTTCTTGCACATTTAAAATAGGTATTTATAGAAGTATGTAAAATCCGAGAAAATACCCTTAGACCTCAGAGGGTTAAATAATCTACAACTACAAAAGCCTGGCGTATCTGTTTCGAGTTGGGCCATCTACTGTGGCGTAAGTTGTGCCTGAGACCTGCAGTGCCATCTACAGTGTCTTAAAATACGACCATTTAAAGCAGGGGTCCCCAAACTACGGCCCGCGGGCCAAATACGGCCCGCGGCCCGCTTTTTATTGGCCCACGGCCGATTTTAAAAATATAATGTAATTTTTAAAATTTGATTTTTTTTTTTTTTTGCATTTCTTAGTTAACCCCTATAGTGCAGGGGTGTCAAACACTGATTGATTGGCCCGTGGCACATTTAAAAAATATAATGTAATATGGTGCTTTTAATTTTTAAATAATTTAAATGCACTCATTATATTACAGAGAAATATGTCCCATAAAAGAAAATGAGCAACAAGCCCATCCCAGGTGACCCTGCATAATATTTTATTTTAAATTAATATTATTATGGAAAATCTATGCGTCCTTCTCCAATAGCTTCTAATTCATCTGACACAGTGTCTCCATTTTTTTTTCATACAACATTCTTCAGATTTAGCCTCTTAATTTCCCTCTCAAAGTGCACCAGATTCATAGCCTGGCATTCCCAGACCTGCCACTAGGCGCAGGCAAATTAAATTTGCTGCGCGTGTTGGTCTGGACACCCTCCGTTGAAGTTTATCAAGAATACCAGAAATCTGGTATAACGTTTCAATTGGTTCTATCTAATATGGGCGCGCCAGAGCCCTTTATATGGTGCTCTGGGGAGGACGTAACCGGATGACGACAGTGACGTGCATGCGACGTCGAAGCTGTGATAGTAAACATCAAAGATGGCTGCGGATATGTTGTGTGAGTTTGAGACTGCTTTGGCCTCGACCCTTAACGAATTGGAAGACGGGACTCATAGCTTTCACTAGCAAGTAAGTGGAATGTTCTGTTTTGCCGACCGACAACGGCAAACGTTTAATTGAACAGTTTAACAGCTGTTCGCTAAACGAACGGGACTTACGTCACTTGTGCATCGCTCTGATTGGTTGTAGTGCTATCCAACTGCGTGCAGTGGCATTTGAAATGCACAAGTAGGAGCCGCCCCTAGAGTTGGAAATTACTATTGATCGTCGCCAGACCCTCTATCGTTCAAGATATCAGGGTCAGGATTTCCAGGCTACCAGATTCATGCATTTCACTTTAAAAACTTTAAAAAATCTCCCGGGGGGCATACCCCCAGACTCCACTAGGAGGGTCGGGACCTCGGCTGGATACTATTTTCACCCTGCTGGACATTGGACGCAAAGGCAGAAAACACTGGGTGTATCATTGGCATATAAACAAGAGGGGAAATGTGTCTGTTTAATGTGCAAGGAAAGTGTTGCTGTGAAGAAGGATTACAATTTACGAAGACGCTATGAAAATAAACATCAGAGCAGCTACATGTCCTGATAAATGTGTTATTTTTGCAAAGTGGCCCGGCCCTTCATAGATTTTTCTGTATGTGGCCCTCAGTGAAAAAAGTTTGGGGACCCCTGATTTAAAGGTTATTAGGGGGCCAAGCCCGAGAAGGGGGCATTTTGCAGAGCAACGCGGTTCCATAGCCCTGCTGGGCAGGGAACCCTATTGTTTTTGCTGGGATTATTCTTCCTATTATTTTTCTCCGCGTAAAACTGGTGCTGCAGCCCAAACCGTAAAGGGTTGGGACATGCCACTTGCAGGACTAGATCCAGGTCCATGCCTGGTACGCAGACAAAAAAATGCGGACATGCCCGGCCAGGTGGCGCTACAACAAAGGAAAACGCGTCACCAAAACATACTCCTACAGTTTTTGCCCGATTTGGACGAAACCAAAAGCATTATGCTCTACCGACTCCCACAGGCAAAAGTTGTACACAGAATTTTTCTACGACTGTCGGAAGACCAAACGGTAGCGCTTTAAACATTTGCGCATTAGTTACCTTGTACCAAACTGCTCCTAAATCCAAAACGATTCATCCTATTAACACCAAACTTCACACATGTGTTTGTCCTATGGTTCTCAGTTTGGTTTAACTTTTTCGTAAACTTTCTCCAAAAGGGGGCACCAAAAACACAAAAAGTATACATCTCCTTACCCGCTTGAGCATCTTTCTCTTTGGGTTCATAATATGAGGCGCCAGCCACCCGCACACAACCGGGTGAGTTAACTAATGCTACACGGCGCTAACTTGGTTTATCGGCTAAAGCACAACCGCACATATTCACTGAATTAACCAGGAAGTCCATTCTCCTGGTTTACTCTCCCATGTCTTCTATTCCCGAGCGGCTGTCATACAGCACCAGCCGCCCGCAATACATTTTTCTCCTCGGTGTCTCTCAGCCTCTGTGTACACTGTCCTCCGACCGTGCCAATGTATATGTTGATGTGGCTCTTTTCAGTAACAGTAAAAAATGTGGCTCTTCTTTCAGCCTGGTGAGGGCACGGAATCATTCAGCTCCGTGAGAATGGTTACTGATTCACTCACTGCTATCAGGTGTCTGGCACTGATTGGCTGATTGAGCCCAGGTGTGAGGAGTTTATACGCTGAGACCCCAGTGCTCTGTGCTGCTCATTGTCTTGCCCTAGTACATTGTGAGAGGTTCTCTCTAAGTGGGATTAGTGTTCCTAAGATAACTGAGTTATTTGTGTGTGTTTCAGCTGCTTTGCAGCGGTGGTTCAGTTGGTTGTTTTAGTGTGTTTTATGAAAGGAAGCCTGTGTGGTCCTTTGCAGTTATGTGTTTTTTTTTAATTTGGTTTTGTTTCTCCCCTTCCCCATCTTTGCAATAGCGATTTAGTGGTTATCCCATCAGACACCCTTTGGTCCGCACCTGCGTCCCAAACCCCCCACCCCCATTTCCTTACAGAATGAGCAGCCCAATGTCGGACAAAGCGGACCCTTCTTTAGTGCCTCAGTTCCGTATCGGCTTGCTCTTGCTTGTTTACTCTGCCTGCATGCCGTAGTCACACGGGTCACAATTCAGTGATCTAACGGAAGAATCACCACCTTTCAGCAAGGGAAGAACATAAGCAGACTTCCATATTCTCAGAATCATATTTCAGGAAAAGTGAAATCAAAAATATGACAGAGGTCCTGCTATAAATTCTGCAGCTGACCTCAAAAAGAAAGGCTCGAGATTTAGATTCAAGCTTGTTGAGCTCTTGAATGTACTGCCATCTTATCTGCTGGCCATCTTCCATTACCAGAACGTCAACCGTTGAAAATACATTCCTTTTAAGCTTGAGCATGTGACATGAATCAAATAAAACATTGACCTTTTGTGTTGGATCCTCAGGTTGTCCAGTGGCAAAGTTTTGAGAAGGTCTGTCACATGTTAACAACTCTTACATCTATGTCGTGAAGCCTAACAAGGCTCTCCTGGATGATGTGGATCTCTGCTCCAGTCAAGCTTTTGATAAAGTAAGCGATAGGGATTTTCCTCGACTGATTTATAGCAACGACCATGAGGACTAGCGGCTGTGTTGCCACCATATTTTCCTACTCTCCTGCACCAATGTCAACATAACCATGAATTTGGTCCCCAAAAAAACTCAGTTTGTTTGAATGTACATTTCATCCACCATCAATGAACAAACTCTAGCTTTCCTTTTTCTCTTTTTCTCAGCAACATGACTTTTTAAAGCTGTGAATGAAGCAGAAGTAATTCTGCAAAGATGCTAGTGTACCATTTTCAAGGTAAACAAAAGAGTTACCAAACAAATGTGGTAACTTAGGACACAGCCGAGCTGCTTCTATTCGCAAACCAGGGAGAACTATAAATAGCAGCTACAAGCGCTGGAAGGGAGGGGACACGCTAGCCTGGTGCTACCAGACCATAGTACTTCATTTCATTTGTACAGAAGGTCTGGAACTGCTCTTTTTGGCAAATGTTCACTCACTTGGAGATGGGTGTCTGTTGAAGTTTAAAACTATTGGATCTGCCCAGTGCCACTCTGGATCAGCCAACCAATCGCATAACGTTTGGTCGCAGCATTCAACTGAAACTGGAGCGCGACTTCAACGTCATCGTTCTCAGCCACTCGCTCTGTTCGCCGATTGGACGGCCGGAAATGTTCCTTAGCTCAAACACGTGAATTCACTGCAGCCCCAGACTGACTACTGAAGGGAAAATTAAATTTGGGCGGAAGTAGGTAGGCGGGCGGAGCCAGGCTAGGGACACGCTGCCTCACGAACAAAGTAGCTTACCAGTCAGTGACTGAAAATAATTACACAGCGGCGTTACCAGGAGAGGACGCGAGCCCGCTGCCTTCACCAGTAAGCTACTATCACAAAACACACAGCAGTACTACCGGGAGAGGACGCAAGAACGCTACCTACACCTTTTCCTTGCTTTGTCTTTTTTAACAAAAGAAAAAGTTACCAGACAAAAAAATTTGGTAATCTAGAACACAGCCGAGCTGTTTCTATTGAGAAACAAAGGGAATTCAACAAAGGAAGCTATACTTAGCGGCTACAACAGTGGGGGGAAGCGACAAGCTGCCCCACCAGCAAAGTACAGTTAAAGGCACTACGAGTAAGTTGGCACGTTGGCGTCCCCTTTGGACAAAAGCGGTAGTATTTTTACGACGCCCGCTGTCGCAAATGCTCGTGCCAGGCGCGTGAGTGTGGACTGAGAAGGGCGCAATATAGTGCATGTACGTGTGTTGAAAGTGTGAGGACTCTTTTCGGCTCCGTGAGAGAGTGGTTTTGACACTGCATCAACTAATGCCAGTCAGTAGCCTACACACACCTGCTTGCAATGAGTTGATTCAGCAGCGTCACCTAACTACTCTCTCTCACGGAGCTGTGTCCTCACAGAAAGCGAAATGAAGGCGAGACAGTTAGTAGGCTATGGATCACGATGAGGTAATGTGTTTGTGTTGTTGATGTAGGCTAAATAATGACTATTTCAGATAATGGTTATCTGATGATGGTGAAGCAAAGCAAACTTTGTGTTAGTACCAACCGCTCATTCATTTAGGAGTAAACACTGCAGTGCAGTCTAGTTTCGCTCTCGTGAAATTGTATACACGTTGCTTGGCAACGTCCTCGTCCCGCCCGTAGTCACTCTCCCTTTTCGCTTTTCTTCATTGCATTCTCTTTTTTTTCTTTGATGGTTCAGCCCCGTTATCAGTCATCATCATGACGACAAATAACTGTCTCAAACAAGGCTCCCGCTCCCCTTCACTCACCTGGAGGGATAGGCTTCTCAAATCGCGCTGCAGCGCCACACTGAAATCTGCAACCAATACGGATATGTGACCATAGAGCCTGCACGAGCGAACCGAAAATCGGACTGGGTGTGCGACCAGACCAAAAGCAGTAATAAAAACTATATAAAAACGTCTTTCTTTGCACTGATGGTCTCGTTTGCTGTTAAAGGTAATTTATGATTATCAGAGGAAACATGAGGCTGTTTAAAAGATATTTAAATGTTACTCGTATCCGCTTTAAACAGCCCCTGGAGGACGAGACTCACCCGTGACTCCGACCTTTGGGTCGCGAGGCTGTACAACAAACTGGAGCACGTTCCCTTCAAAATGCAAATACGCTATCCGCAAGTCGGTACCTGCGTCTTTGCGAGAAGATGAAAGGAACAGATCCCCGGTCGACACCGGGCTATATGTTAGTTAGTTAATTCTTTATTGTCCACGGTGTGGAGATTTGTCTTTGGTCTCATATAAAAAAAAACAAGCAGGACAACACAACAACAACAAAAGCAACAACAACAACATTTACACACAGACATCTTCAGGGCAAGAAGCAGGGCAGCAGTGGCAGTATACACATCAGCGGGACATGGTGTTCAGTAGTACCCCAATCGCTTTAGGAGTGAAGGAATTTTTTTAAATGTTACGGTTTGCCCTTGACACTCTGTAACGTCTACCAGAGGGAAGAAGTTCAATCTCCCTATGGAGTGGATGGGACGGATCGTTTGCTATTTTAACAGCTTTTTTCCTCAGCACTTCCTCGTACATACAACTTAATTGTTTCTGTTATGTCCCTATGATTTTTGAGGCAAGGTTTATGATTCTCTGTAGCTTGCTTCTTCCTTTTACGTTTAGGTTACCATACTACATTGCCATATTAAAGGTTAAAATGCCCTCAATAAGGTTCTTATAAACTGTTTCCATAATGTGCTTGCTCACTCTGAATGAGTTGAGTTTGCGCAGTAGATGGAGACGTTGGTTACAGGTTTTAAAAATATAGTCTGTGTTTTCACTGAAATTTAGATTGCGATCAATAAATGTACCTAAATATTTGAAACTGTCTACTACCTCTACAACTTGTCCCCTAATTGTAAGGGGCTGCACATGGTCCTTTTCATGAAAAACAAGTTCCTGTGTTTTTGTGACATTCATCTCTAAGGAACTTGCATCACACCACTTCTGAAGAGATGCCACATATGCTCTATAATATATGCTCCCTCTCCGACTGTGTCCCCCTTCTCTAATAAGGCAACCAGGGCCATATCGTCAGCATATTTAAACAAACGAAAGTTTTCCAGATCTAATTGGAATTCTTTTGTATATATGGAAAAAAGTAATGGGGATAAAATGGTCCCTTGCGGGGCGCCAGTATTAAGTACAGTGTTGTCGGACCGAGTATTATTAAAGGATCAATCCCCCGGTGGAAACATGAAGTTTATACGAAGTATATCATTCCATGTAGTATAAATGTGAGAAAAAAAATTGAAATCGGTTCATCCTAGCCTGAGAAAAGGCAGAAAGAGTGTTTTTATGTGTGTTTTTCTTTTTTTCATGCTCAAATGTAATAAATCCTACAACTCCAACAATGCACCGCGCTCGCTCCCAACTTGCTGCCCCGCCCCCCTGTTTCCGTTCTTAGTCGGAAATAAATGTGCTGGCGCGACTAGACAGTAAACATATCCTCGTGATACGTTGACCTGTTCAGACTTCTGCTTTCGTTTTTTCACAACGCAAAAATGGTCACCAGTTGTATTGTACCCGGTTGCACCATAAAGTCAAGGAAGGAACAGAATCAGATTGTAAGTTTTCACAAGTTTCCGCTGAAAGACACTTTGCGTTGCAAACAATGGCTCCAGGCAATTCACCACCCCATCATCGGAGAAGACGCCGGTATTGAAATTCTAAGCAAAAAAAGGATATGCAGTCTCCATTTCAAAGTGGAGGACTTTGTGGGAGAAATTGTCGGCATGAAGTGGACCCGGGCGACTCTCAGAGAAACAGCTGTTCCGTCGGTGTATTTCCTTTGTGAATAAAATATATTTTGTTTTTACCTTGGCCTCCAGTATAAATACATGTTCACCATAACAGATTTGTGGCGGGACACTTCAATAATTATTACATTTTCTGTAAGATTATCTTTTTCCCCATATGTTTTTTAAAACAACTATTTATGTGGTATAAATCACAAAGGTGCAATATAGGTTCAGCATACAGCCATCATATGCTGTATGAATGTATCCATAAAAGATGACTTACTGCACAGCATAAAAACATTTGATAATTACAGTAGCTCAGCATAAGTATTTGTACTCAACCTTTTCTCCCAAGTAGAAATAAATTATCTTATACAGTAGGCCTACTTTAGTATAAGGGTCATTCCTCTCTATTTGTGACACTTCCGTCCACAGGAAATTATATTACATTAGTTTGCAGATTTGATAAGGATCAAAAGCATTCATGTTTATTTGTGAACATTTCTGTTATTTCCTATTTGGGGAAAATTGGGTGCAGTAATATGAAAATTATAAAGAATGAGCAATTTTTTTACACATCAATGAGGTGGAAGAAAAGCTAAGCATTATTGAATATTTACACAATTTACCTTTGCAATACTTATGTATATCCCGGACCCTAACACAAGTTACATCATCGCTTGGTTTAGTAAACAAAGCACAACAACCAACATGAATTTGAAGTTTTATTTGTAATAGGAACTGTACAAAAAAGCGTGTAGCTAAAATAATCAGAGCTTGTCCTCATCCTCTTTGTAGCCACGGTACTGTCCGTCTTGGGATGGATATTTTGTCCTTATGGCCTGGACAACACACGCTGGCAATACAAGTCGGTTGCCTCTCCCAAGTCTCTCACCTCGTAACAACCACTCGAGGATGTGCCGGTAGGCTGTGAGCCGACACTGTCTAAGAAAGAAGTAGCACAACATTATAAGCGAAGAAGATACAGTAGCCTATGCCTTGATTTGATTAGCATTACACGGACTTCAAGCTAACGTAACGTAGACTATGCTCTTCTCTGTTCACTTTTAATAGCTTTGTTCGTAATAAAAATACACTTACTCTATGCTCAGACGCTGATTCTGTCTCCATAGGCGAACATAGCTCACAGCCGCACCACCAGGTCACTCCAGCACGCTCCCTGCTGCCGCCGCAGCAGCCTCTTCCTCTATTTGTGTTAATTCTTCCTCGGTGTATTCTGGCTCGTATAAATAGCCCTGGACGTCCGTTTCCAACAATAGATTAAAAAATCCACTTCGACTATTTCCCATTGTGTATTTGCTTCTGCCATGGTCGGAGTTTTGTGTCCGTCTAGTTATCTCGCTAAGCGGGGAAGAAACATGGCGGACGCTGTGTTTACATTTTTTACGCGAGCTCCCGCCCCCCTCATTCCTTATTGGTGGGCATAAAAAGGTGCAGAACTAGAGGCTGTAGTCCTTTGGCCTTCTGGCACGCAAGCCATATCAACGCCTCGTGACGCGTTTCGCGTCACGAGGCGTATAGGGTGGGGTGTGGGTTTTCAGGACATCTGGGCCAAGGGAAGATTGAGTGAAGAAAAACCTCTTTCCTTATATTATAATAGCGATTTTATAATGATAGAACGCAGGTTCAAAATGGGTGAAGTAATCCTTTAACCAGAACCTGTTGAGGACGGTCAGAGAGGAAGTCCCTAACAAGGTGGATAATACCACCGTTTACTCCTATCTCGATAAGTCTTTGCAGCAAGATGTGAATCTGCATGCTGTTAAAGGCGGAAGTAAAATCGCTAAACAAGGCCCTAGCAAAGTGGGAGGGGGCTTGAAGGTGCTTTGAGAGAGTGTGGAACATACTGATGGTTGCGTCATCGGTTCCCCTATGGCTTTTGTAAGCAAACTGAAGATGATCTAAGCTGTTAGAAACCGATGCTGTGATTTGTCTGCTTATAACTCTCAAAACATTTTCCTAAGATAGAAGTAAGTGCGATGGGCCTGTAATCTTTTAATTCAGTAGTTCCAGGTTTTTTAGGGATAGGCACAATATGAGACATTTTCCATAATTTGGGCATTGTTAAAGAATTAAGCAAGCACTGAAATAACTCCAGCACAATACCTTTAAGTTCATAAACATTTTCTTTTAAAACTCTCCCTCTCAGGCCATCCGGCCCCGGGGCCGAGTTGGGCTTAACACTAGACAGGCTGGCTACAATCTCATGTTCATTCAGTGTAATAGGGACATATCCAGGAATGGATCTACACACACTATCACGTTCAGCACTGAAATCATTCTTGTCAAAACGACTGAAGAAGACATTTAAATCATTTGCAAAAGATGGAGAGGGGTGTGACAAGGGGGTACACTTTTTCTTAGTCTCCCTGCCCATCATCACATTTAAACCTTCCCATGCTTTCTTGGCATTTCCTGAGAAATAATGACATTCAACTTTATCCTTATATTCTATTTTTGCTTTACTCAGTTTAGATCTTAATTCAATTTTTTTTTCCTTAAGTAATTCAGTATTACCATTACTAAAAGCGTGTTTTTTCTCACGAATGCATTTCTTAAGATCACTAGACATCCATACATTGTTATTAGGAAATATTCTAACAGTTTTAGTTCGAGTGATTTTACTTTCATTAAACAACAGATAAGACGTGAAAGTGTCAATTAGTTCATGAGGGGTGTCACATGAGTTAAGAAAGAGCCAGTCGGTAGTCTCCAGTTCGCATTTCATCTCCTCCCTACAGTCCTCAGTCCAGATCTCAATTTCCTTGGTCACTGTGTTTTCCCGTCTCAACTTTGCCCTGTAACGTGGAAGTAGATCGACAACGTTATGGTCAGATTTCCCCAAGGCAGGCCTACAGATGGATTTATAGGCGTCAGGTATGCTGCCATAACACTTATCCAGGGTACGTGCCAGGCGGGTGGGACAGTCCACGTATTGATGTAAAGTGGGCAGATGATCGGACAGGTCACAAGACTTAAAGTCCCCGAGCAACAGGACGGGTTGGTTAACTGCACGGGACAGAGCGATGTTATAACTCTCGGCTATCCTGGCTGCAGCTCCCACAAAGTCCGGCCCAGGTACGTCGGCCAATATGATTGTAATCTGGCCAAACTCCCTCGGGAGGTAAAAGGGGCGAAAAGAGACAACCAGGATTTCATAATCATGTGTGCACACACGTTCCCGGACGGTGTACTGGGTAGCCCAGCGAGTGTCCATGTAGACACAAACGCCACCGCCAATAGATTTTCGTGACAAATTAGTGTCTCTGTCAGGCCGAATTATTGTGTAAACAGGTAAATTGGGGTCTGGCATCTCCTCTTTCAACCAGCTTTCCGTAAAACAGATGAGGTTACTCTGTCGGTACTCATTGTCATATTGAACTTTAGCGATCAGTTCATTCATCTTGTTGCTCAAAGAGCGAACATTAGAAAAAGTTATTACGGGTAGAGGATGTCTGCTGCCGCGCCTCCTTAAGGTGCCAACACACTGCACAGCGCGGCGGTTGGCCGCGCGAATCGCAGGTTTCGCGCCGCGTGATAATTTTGGCACATTTGTGTCCGCCGCCGCCCGATGACTCATTGAATGTGCACGTGGTCCCGAAGTGAGTGACGTCGGGAGGAGCTCAACGCTGATTGGCTATCGCGGCGCGGCCGGCGGCGAAAAGTTCAATATTTTCAACTTCTGCGCCGCCCCATTCGCGCCGCGCCGCGTGAACCCCTCGCCGCCGGCCGCCGATTCGCGCGGCGGCGCTCGAAATAAATTGACTTTCTATGCAAACTCGCCACGCGGCGATGCGCAGTGTGTTGGCACCTTTAGTCGTTCTCTCACGCCGACTCTGGATCCTCTTTTCTTTATTTTAGTCCATTTTCGCGTCCCGATGTTTTTGAGTTGCGGATACTTGATCAGCAGCTCCAGACCAGAGTCCTCCGGCTTGATTGAGTGCCTGAGTGACAACAGCTGGACCCGCGTGTAGGTGAGGATGCCGGCTTTTTCGTATAAACTCCATACTTCGGCGATTAAACTACTGAGAAGGCACACAGCCAGCCAAAGTAATATGCCGTCGCTGAACTTCATTTTGCCACAAAGAGAATGCGGGCACGATCACTTAAAACAACAAAAAACATAGAAACAACAAGAGACGAGACAGACAGGTGAGACACTGGGTCAGCAGCAGAGCCGCGCCCCTGGGTTCAAAGCCTTCCGGTGTCACAGGTGACTTTGTTGGTATAGCATGGTATCTGCACATTTTTAAAGTTCAAATTTAAAGACATTTAAGACCTTTTTAAGACCTCTAAAATGAAAAAATAATACCAATACCGCGGTAACAGAAATCGACAAACTACACTACAGTATACTCCGTAAAGGGTTGCATTAAATCTGACTAACACATATTCAATGCACTTTAGCTAACATTTGCTGTCTAATTACAGAAAATAAAAAATGTTCAGCAGTCTGAATGAAGACAATGTCCCCTGCATTTACCATCGAATACATATAAGAGATCACTGTAAAGGCAACCTGAAAACCCATCATTACCACCTTTTCAACCAATTATAGAACTGTATCAATTGGTTTACATTTTCTGATTAATCGAGTAACAAGAACAGTTTAATCAATTTAGAAAATATGTGTTAGGTGCAGCATACAATATTTTAATTAGGCTAAATTAAAAATGGGATATTTTTTGGGGAAGAATAATCCGAATGTTCATATTTTAATTCCTTAATCAATAAATAACAAACTTAGTCCATTAACTTTCTTTTGCAGAATTTATGGCAGAAACTATTTAAAAATTGGTTCCACGGTCAAGGGAGGTTTTTGCAATTTCAAAATCGTATGTGTATGTTGGCATAGCCACCTGTAGATTTACATCCATGCTTACGGGACCTGCGGTAATTTGGGCAAAGTAATTTGTTCTTCATACAGTATTGTTGCAGGCATTCATGTTAATAAACCGCGGGTAATAGGGTTGTACCGATTGGCAAAGGAAACGTAGGCTACTATCTGCGATTGATGGGAGGATCGGCAATAGCTTTTATCTAGCTGTCAGAAGGGGAGTGCAGAGTGGAGAGAAAGAAAGCATGAGCTCACGCTAAGTCAACGCGACCTGAATGAGCGTCTGATGAGCAGCTATTTATAAATATAGATACATAAATAAACATGTTTACTAAACACAATCAACGTGTTATGTGATTTGCGACAGTAGCCTACCTAGATCATCAGCGGGTGGGTGATTGCGCACCTACAAGCAGCGGCAGTGTGTGGTCGCGGAGTGAAAAAAGCCAGCCAGTCGTTCTCCCTCCACCTCTCACTGAATTTATTGCTTGGCATGCATTCCGCCCGATTCCGCCGCGTTCTTCTCTCCTTTTTTGCTCTACCGCGGCCGACTTCAAATTCGAAAGCAGGGAACACACATTCTTCTTCTACGTTTTAAATGCGGTACCCAGCCTCACACGGCCGTACTGCCTCTAGCGTATGTGTCGGACTTGCCGGATATCTATGAAGTATATAAAACACCGATAAAATAAAAACATAGAAATCTAACAATTAAACTAGAAAACTAGAAAGAAACAAATAAGACAAGCTCATCAATTCTGCCCCCGATTAAATTTAATGCCGCCCACCCAATAATTCCTGACTTTTTAAGACATTTAAGGCCTTGAATATTGAAATTTGAATGTAATGGCTTTTAATGCTTTTCAAGATCCGCGGCAACCCTGGTATAGGTAATCGAACTGTGCATGCACTAAACGGATATATCCAGTGCTTAATGGTAAGGATGAAATAGAACCACAAATGATGGCCTCATGCGCCAGGTTCAAAATTGGTTGGAATGCCTCACTGATTGACAGACCTAATTAAAAATATTCTTAGGTTGTTCCTTCTGAACAATTTAGAAACACTTGCTACAGCTTGATTGGGCTGTGAAGGCCACGCATACAGAATGGTTGTTTGACATCATGTGCTGGTCCAAGGCATCACGTCTAATTTGTGCAGGGGATCTCTACTGTATGAACCTCTGCAATGTGCCACGTGTTGCTGTTTGATGGTTGTTTCTACATACTCTGCAGAACATCCCTAGGAATGACGCAATGACTCGTGATTTAACAAGGCTTACAATGTTATAATTAAATTAAAATAGAAATTAATTAATAAAGAAAACTCACCGTGTTCTGTATGGTACAGCCAACCAGCGTATTTTGGGTCCATAGCCCACTCCAGGTTCCACCCACTACCTTGATGTTTTGAGGATTGCGGTGGATTCAGGGGGTGGAGCAGAAGATGGCAAACAGAGCTGCCAAGTCTCACGCTTTGGCCGTGAGACACACGCATATCAACCAGTTCACACGCTCACACGCCACACCTCCAATTTCTCACGCAGAGAAATGAATCCCAGTAATTTTTTTTTTTTTTTGGTACTTTTACTTTGAAAGTCTTATTTTGAAAACCTAAACGGACTGAGTTCCGTGACATCCTCTTTCTGCACGCGCGTTAACGTTATGCTTTGATGTGCACTGTGCATTCGAAGCGGGAGGCGAGCCCCCTACCCGCACCTTCTCTTCCGAGGTGTGTGTTGATAGCGTGCCAAGTTACCGCTGATAAGAATTGTGTCCCCGCCGGCCGGTGAGCGCGCATGCATCAAACATATTAACCCTTCAATCTCACTCAAGTAAATTCAGAAGATCTTTGGATCGTTTTGTATATTGTTTTTGGTAATTTAGTTTGAAAATTAGGTTTGCAAAGTAACAAATGGCTCATCCGCCAATAAAAATGCTTTTATTCTTCTGTGTAATGAACTGTAGCCTATGTATTGCACATTTTATAGCACTTTTCATAACACAAATCAAGGTAGCCTAAGAGGAGGGACCAAGTAACCCAGATGTTTTATTTTAGCTTAGTAGTTTGCATTGGTGTTGAACTGTTCCCTAATTTTTTTCTTCTTTGAATAAAGCCTAATGCTGCTAGTAAAATACCACCAGCCACTCAACCCTCAATAGTAGACATGATATAGAATAATTACCTTTATTACAGTTTAACCAAATGTTTTAACAATAGGCTACAGGAGATATTTGAAAGCACTACACATGCATTGTAGGCTATTCAATTAAATTTGTGTCAGCAAAACCTTGAATGTTCTCTTTTACTTTACATAAAAATTAATGCAGAAAAGGCACACATTGCTTCATAAAAATTCACCAGAATGCAGGAAATTAAGTGTTTAATGCTCAAAAATTTCTGGGGGGGACCCCCAGACCCCCACTTATAATATGTCCACACCCAATGTTTAATTAAAACCTGTCCTACAACTTTACAATTCATGAATTTGTTTATTTTAATAAGATTTTTGATGTTTTATCACATTTTCTAATTGTCTTTTATTTCTGATTTATTATGAACAATATGTAAACTTGCAGGACACTAGCAAAAATTATTGGGTGGGAAAGAGGACACGGTTTTGGGTCCCTCGGCCAAAAAAATCTCACTCCAAACTTTTGGTGAAACTTGGCAGCCCTGATGGCAAAGTTGGTCTGCTTCTTAGCATGAAGAAGTCTGATATTTTTTACTGTCTTTTACCGTCCATTTAGCTAGGCTATAAAGGCCTATTGCGAGATAAAACCATGTGCAAAGGTAACTATATTTTCATCTTTCTAAAAATTCTAGTGAAAAGTTTGAATTATGTGCTTTTTTTTTACCTCTTCAATGATTTATTCTCTAACCATTGCAGCCAAACATTCCAGTATTTCATTTTGGATAGTTTTACTTGTGTTTGTTGTGTTGTTAGCTTGCTGTTCAAGTCTCTTTTTTTTTTATCAGGATCATGGTTTTCCAGCAAAACTACCATAGCTAAACTACATTCCGCCAGGGTTGACCCCCCCCCAAAACAGCAAGTTGCAGCCTCTGGTGGACGAAGTGGTAGAACCAATCTAGGCAACAACCCTTGTGTTACGAGGCTACAAGCAACGAGCTAAAACAAATCCTTACACGACAACTTGTTTGTCGTCGACCTGCTTCCGCGAAAAGATAGAAGGAACAGATCCTCTGGTGATTTCCGGAACATATATATATATTCCTGGGACACGGGTGACTGTGTTGGTACATTCAGTGCTAAAGCACCACCTTTGGCTGTCAGTATGAATTAAATAGAACTCCAGAGTACGGAGAAATACCTTTTTTTAATTGATCTTTTTTGCTAAAAAGTATATTTCCCCACGACAATTACACAGACTCTTCGTCAACTTGCAAATATTTTGAAAATTTAGTTTTTTAGTAGTTGAGCGGAATTCGAGCCTATAATTCTAAATACATTTCCCTTGATGCATCGCTTCCATCGATGCCTTAAAGATACACACACTCTTTCTTAACAGTGCCGTTGAAAGCCATACAGTGTATGTATGGTTGATTTTTTTCCAGCACTGGTCCTTATCAACCGATCACACAGGTGCAAGCATAATTTTTATTAATCATGTTATAAATTTTTATAGCAAATGCTGCACTGTACAGTGCTGCCTAAAAGCGACTAGCGACAAATCAAGGTACTTTTTCTGGTGTTATTGGAGACTGTCACTATAGCACGTATTGCTCTTAACCCCTCAACGAGCATTGGGTGCCTTTGTGGGACCCTCCCCTGTCCCAAAGGGGCCACTCACACTAGGGCCGCGGCCCTGTGCCAAAGCTCATTAGCATACTAAAGTCTAGAACGTTTGGCCTAGTGTGACCACGCCAACCGTATTCCAGCACGGAACAGCCCCTTGGCCACGCCACACCTGGGATAGGTGTGCCGTGGCCAAAGTACAGATGCTAATGAGATGACACGCGCACAAGCAAGCGCACAGGCGGCGTTCCTGACGTGAATTTATTAAGGATGCATAGTCCGTTAACGTCCGCTGCCTTACTAGTCGGCACCAGAATTGCCCACCACTTGGACTTGTAGCTACATAAAGTGTGTGAGAATTAACGTGTGTGTAGGCCTAGGTGTGGGCTAATAAGAGAGGGAGAGAGCTAAATAGGTGAACTCAGAAAGCAAAGCAAAAAGGTTTTCGTGTTTACTCACGTTCGTCAGATGATTTTTTTCCTCCCGTCAGCTGTTATAAATGCCTTTACGCATGGCGGTGGAGACGCACCCAAAACAACACACCGCGTGTGTGTGTATAAAACCATCCGGTAGGTATGGTCTGATGACGGGCCGTTATATTAATAATAAACAGCGTGCTGCACAAATATGAGACTGTCCACCGCAACCTATTACGTCAAGGCTACATTTAAAAAAAAAAAAAAACAATAGCTTAAGGATTCTCGTTGCTCTAATGTGGAAGTGGAATATATGATGCAAATTTGTCCGGATGAAAATATTCACAAACAGTCGTATAGCCTACAAGTAGACTATGCTCCAAATCCTAAACGCGCACGGTGACGTAGGCGAGGTGCAATCGTGCCCAGGCCACGAGCAGTGTGAGCACAGGTCAGCGGGGGGAATCGTGCTGAATCTTCCTGCAGCACGGAACAGGCAAACGGCCCTAGTGTGAGTGCGCCCTAACAGTCCAAGTCCTCGTGCAGCAGTCAGAGCAGGAGATATCCAGAAAAAATTTGCAGAGACACAATCTTGTTCGCCGCTTGTACTGTGTGGACAGGGAAATCTGCCTACGGGCCGCATGAAAATAAGCTCCACCCCTCACCATGCAATACCGATGGGTTGGCCACATGTCCATGCTGGCTGCTCGGAGAAGGCACAGTCCTGGGGGCCTGCTAGGGGTGTGCGGAGACGTCATTAGGCTCGTTCGACCTCACTTTCAGCTCGTCTGGAAAGTAGACGAGAGTAGCCGAGTGCAGTCGGGGGAGTGACGAAAATGCCTGACTGAAGCCGGACAGCTCCGAGTCGGCTCGACCGTCGGAAGTAGCGTCCTTGTTGCGGATGCAGTTCGTTTTCTAGTATAATTTTGAAGGCCTATTAGAAACATATTCGTAGAAGAGCTACACATGCTACAACCGATTAGAAGCAGAACAAAAAACAAAGAGGAGTAAACACTTCAAAAACGAGGGACATTTTCAAAACAAGAAACGAGATATATCCCCATTCCCCCCACATCTTTATCCTTCTTGTTATTTTACTAGAAAACCTACTTTTTAAGTGATGAAATTTTTTTTACAAATCCAAATAAAGGACGTTCAGTATTTCTCCCTTCACATAACGAATATGATCGGCCTAAAGACAGTTAAAGGTCTATTAAAAGATCCCTTATTATTATTGTAGAGATGGATATGATGAACTTTATTATTATGTGTAACATGTAACATAGGCTACAATTCCCATACCATTTAGATTACTGAAAATAAGGCTATGATTTAATCTTAATGGCATAAAGATATCACTTCACCACGAATGTGACTCAAGTTTGTGTTCACTTAATAAATCTATACAGGAGAGTTAAACCTGCATGCTAATTATTGCTTTCCAAATTATTTCTCTGTCAAGGGTTCAGATCAGTGGAGGTTTAACTCTGATTAAATATATGTCTGCTTAAATGCATTCACTGCAGTGCAGGCCTAATGATTAAACATAAATTAAAATCAAAAAGAATGGATCGTAATTTAATTTTGAGCGGTGATGTCAGACTTTTGCGTAACCAATTGGGGAAACGCATCAAAGGCACGGGGTTTAAACTCCCAATTAGCGCTCAGCTCCGCCTGTCAGCAAGACGTTTCCCATCAAACATTTCGCTCCCGCAGCCCGTGGGGAGAAACTGCAGCGTCTTGCTCCAGTGTCTGTGTCCGTCTTGATACTGCGGGACTTCAAAGTCTCAAGCAGCCGAGCCGCAGCCAGCCGCGTGTGCAAGTGGGACAAAAAGTCTAACCATAATGCAGTGCGCTCAGCAAGACGAGCGTCATAATTGTGCAGGTCTTAACAAGACGGCGACAGGTCGAACGAGCCTATTATCTGTATCTGTTCAACCAACAAAATTATCTGTATCCGGATACAAAAGAAGAAGTGGGCGTGGCGTATACCAGAAGTTTCTTTAACATTAGACTACATTAAAGGAAGTCACACCTAAATTGATTTTCTAAACTAATATTCAATGTCAATGCAAATGTTTCCCCTTCAAAGCATCAAATTAATGTAATATTGACATAAAAGTAAAAAAGTCAGATATATTTTTACCTTTTCATCTCTCTCTCTCTCTCTCTCTTTCTCTTCTTTGTTCTCAGAATACAAAGAAATTCAGGGAATGAAAATATTGATAAATAACAGCCCAAATATGTGCAAAGCCTTCTCAATGTTAGTAAATGAGGGCCAGTGTTTTACTTTTAACTAAACTAAGATCCCCCTTTAACTGGGGGAAATTGAACAATCTGAAACCAGAAAAAACATGTAGGCTTCAGCTGTATTTCATATATCTTTTTTTTATCTCTATCCCTCCATATCCTTATTTTTTTTTTAACATTTGTTTTACTAAACTAAGATTTAGGAACAATCTGTATTAACGTATGTGCCAATCTCATAAACCCTAAATAATATCTTAACCTTTCCACAAAGCCATATGTGATTTTAATGTGTCAAGTTTGCAGTTTCCGATTTTATTGTATGGGTCCTGAAGAAGGCCTAAGCGTCTACGCATTGATTGACAGCTGAAAAAGTACAGGTCCTAAGCATCAGTTTGATGGAAACGTTGTGGTGTTTGAAAGAGTTTAAGCAGTAGGCCTAGTGAATGTAAATACATCGGGGGAATACATCAGCTGAAGGTGACTTGGAGTGCAGCATATTCCATCGGTTTGTCTCTTCTCTGCAATGGCAGCGGGTTACGAGGAAACTCAAATAAAAAGGCAGCCAATGCGACCGGTAGAACCCTCCTATTCAAGGGAAAGGGGGAACACGCTGCGTTTATCAGTGGATAAAAAGAGAGAGACCGTGGGTCACGGGACGCGCCCGGTCCTCTCATTTCCACCGCAGAACAGCTGTTAGTGTCATTCTACCTGTTGTGTCATTGAGGCAGAACGCGCTGCGTCAATGAAGCGCATAATATATATATTTAAAAAAAATCCCCAAATAATAACGGCATTATTCGGAAAGTATCCGTATCTAACTCATTATCCGTGCTTATCCGAATACATATTCGGGCTCATCCCTAATTAGCCAGATATCCATGCCAGCCAGAATGCTGCAGACTTTTGTGATCTACTGGAATTGGTGCGCTGTGCTAGTGCTCTAGCACGGGGCTAACATAGCAGCCTTGTGCACCTGCTGCTATGTTAGCCCAGTCATAGCGCACCAACTCCAGTAGATCATGGTCTGCAGGATTCATTCTCTGGTTGGTTTGGATATCTGGCTGACATTAACACAGGGTGTCGCTAAAAATTTGATCTATTTAAACTACATAATATAAAGGACGGAAATGGGGTACAAAAGAGTGAGAGATATGAGATGGCTATAGAAGATGGGACTGTTTGACGGGAAGCACTGGTGAGCTGAAATTACCGGTCAGCAGGAATTCCACCCTCCCATCAGGAAAAAGAGATGCAAACCTACAGTATTGTTAGAAAAATATTTCATGTTATTTTAACCAGAGTTGAAGAAGGAAAAACAAGTAGAAGATTTATTTCAAAGCTTAAAGATTTATTCTCTAAATTGAGTGAGCAGAAACATGTAGGCCTACATGGAGCTTACTGGTTCTCAAAAAGCGTCCCCAGTAAGACTGAAAACAAAATGGTGGGACATAGTGTTATATGGAAACAAATACATTATTTCTGATTGGTTGACTATGTGTTAGAGGCTGGCCGTAGACGTTAGGCTTGGCTTGATGACGTCTTCTTCTTGCTGGTCTTCATAAGATACATTTCATGGTTTACACTACCCTACTCATAAGAGAGGTGAAGGGAGGGTGCGGGGTCGTTGCTAGGCCGGTTGTCATGTGCAGGCACATCCCACACAAATAGTTCTCCCCTGACCTTGGGCAAAGTATCTACTGAAACTGCCTGCCTCTGTATATAGTGTTGTTATGTGCACTTACAAAATGGTGAATGAATGTGAAGTTAATAAACATTTAAAAGTGTATAAGTTTAAAAAGCACAAGAGTATAAAATTAAGATTTATTCTCACAGTATTTTTCATTTCATTTTCATTTAACTTTTATTTATCCTCGAGAGACCAATTGAGGGGTGACCCTCATTTACAATGATGTCGAGTTCAAAACAAATTCAAAGGAAAAACAACAATACATAAACAATATTCAACGCAAATACATCAAATACACAACAACAGGTGAAGAGAAAAACAATTGAAACATTTACACAGTGGTGAAATTAAGTGGTAGCAATTAAAATTAAATGGGTGAGAGTAATATAGCCTAATTAAAACAGTTACAGGTAGAGTTTGGCAGATTTAAAATAGTTTGTTTAAATTGGTTAAAGGATATGAAGTTATTTAGTTTAATTTGTTGCTGTAAGTTGTTCCAGGAGTCAGGGGCACTGAAGCTAAAAGCTGTCTTTCCTAGCTCAGACCGGGCTTGTGGGACATAAAGCATAAGCATGTCAGTGGAGCGGGTCTGATAAAGCCCATCTGAGATTTGCAGCAATTCAGTTAAATAACGAGGAAGCTTCCCGGTCAAGGCTTTGTAAATAAAAACATGCCAATGTGCGTCACGTCTCTCTTTAAGGGAGGACCACCTAACCTTTTCATATAAAAGACAATGGTGTGTGTCATAAGCATCTCCTGTGATGAACCTTAAAGCAGAGTGAAAAACAGAGTCCAGGAGTTTAAGACATGAATGTGATGCATGCCGGTAAACCACATCACCGTAATCAAGGACAGACATGAAAACTGCCTCAATAATCCTTTTCCTACTAAATAAAGGGAAGGTGGTTTTGTTCCTATAAAAATAGCCAATTTTTTGTCGTAGTCGACGAACAAGATTTTTTATATGAAAATTAAAAGTGAGTTTATCATCTAACCAGATGCCAAGATATTTGTACTCTGTGACTCTTTCAATTAAAAATCCATTATTTGTAAAAATATTAAAATCATTCAAATTTGTAGTTCTTGCTCTGGAGAAACACATATATTTGGTTTTGTCTGTATTTAGAACCAGCCTGAGGTCCACTAGACAGTCCTGCAGGGTGTTAAAAGAGCTTTGTAGGTTCTGAATAGATTGGTGCACCGAATCGGAAATGCAATACAGTACTGTGTCGTCAGCGTATAGATGGGCGTGACAGTTTTTTAGCGATGAAACAATGTTATTTATATAAATTGTGAAAAGAACTGGACCTAAAATTGAGCCTTGTGGGACACTATTTGTAACAGTTAAAAACTCAGATTGGTATCTTCCGAGTTTAACTGACTGCTGTCTATCAGAGAGATAATCCCTAAACCAGCTACATGCAGAATGATCAAAGCCAATGTCAAGCAGCCTCTGTAAAAGCAAATGGTGGTCAACAGTATCAAAGGCCTTTGAAAGATCAGTAAAAAGTGCTGCACAGTGCTTTTTCTTGTCTAATGCTGTAACAATGTTGTCTACAACCAAAGTCACAGCAGAGACAGTACTGTGGCCTGCCCTATACCGACAACCCAAATGCACAAGAGTGCAAGTAACAGTGTGTGTGTGTAGTGTCTGCTTACTAGATTGTGAACCAGTTGCTTAGTTACCTGCTATCAGCTTTATTGTTGTGGATGAAAGGGCTGAAGGGCAGTAATAAACAGTGTGATGACCTGGGTAGAATGGGAGTGCTGGTGTTAGATAAGCTGGTGGGTGTGATGCCTCTCTCCAGTGGTGGAGACATATGGCAGTGTATGGAAGAGGAGGTGTTAATGAAATCACAGCATCCAACACATTATCCATTCATTTTCTCCTCCCTTCAACTTTCCCTTTTTTTTCAGCAGCTGAAACAAACAATGACTGGAGGCCGACTGGGTTTTGCTTTTTAATTTTGATCAATGGGAAGGACAAGGGGAGGAGACCAGGGGCCTCATTTATAAAGCTTTCTACGCACAAAAACCTTGCGTAGACGGCAGAAATGTGCGGTGAAATGTGCGTTGGCAAACCGGTGGTATTTATAAAAGAATTTTTTGCGTAGAAGTGTGCGTATTCCCACACAAACTTTTGACCATGCGTAGAGCTCACGCAAGGGTTTGCTGACTCGGGGAATCAGCGACACTCAATGGCAACACCATGAAATAAAGCTCAGTCATCAGAAAAAATCAAACATATGACCTACTATAAAAAACATGGCACCAATACATTTCACAATGGAGTTTACCTTTAGTTGCTGATATACTTTACTATAATCTTTGTGGTTGGCATGCAGTTGATGTAGGTTGAATAACATATCAAGTAGGCCTAAATGTGTTTTGATTATATTTCTTATTTAATTGTACAGCGCTAGGTCGGGAGGTGTGTCCGTGAGTGTCCGCACGGCCAGCGCGAGAGCAAATATGTTTCAGACGGTGTGAAAAAAGTATGTTTTGTAAAAAGTGAAGGCCAATTTTGAATTGAAACTGTATATTTCGTTACATATAATTATGTCAGACATTTTGGAAATTATAACATTTAAATATTTTTATTAACATTTGACATATTTGATATAATCTCATGTTTATCTTCATACTATTACATCTTGTATATGGACCATAGATATTATTTTTATGTTATTCTGTAATATAAATATTTCATATGTAAAAATGGACTGTGGGCTAAACTGCTTTAGAAAATAATAAAAATAACCTTGCCAATCACGATATTGTAGTCAGCTTGTCTGTGTGCCAATTACGGTGACACACGGGCTATAAATAGAGCTTATGGTATAGCAACAATTATGCTACGAAATGGCTGCATTGGCATTATTGGACGATTTGGCAAACCGAAGATTAAGACGTGAGCGACGGTTCCGAGACCACCTCGATTTCTTTGCCCATGAAGACTCATGGCTCTTAAGCCGTTTTCGACTACCACGAGCCCCCTGCTGGAGCTGTGTGCCACACTTGGCCCAGCACTGGAACGTCCGACTAGACGGAACCGGTCCATCCCCATTCAGGTGCAGGTAATGACCACTCTGGGCTTCCTGGCGACTGGGACCTTCCAGCGGGAACTGGCCGACAGGTCGGGGATATCCCAGCCCACACTAAGCGCAATAATGCCAGCCGTGTGGGATGCTATTATTGGCATGAGTCCTCATTATGTAAGGTTTCCTTTTACAGTGGTTGAGCAGGCCAACATAAAAATGCAATTTGCAGCAATGACCGGTTTCCCTAATGTAATCGGAGCCATTGACTGCACTCATGTTGCAATAAAGGCACCAAGTGAGAATGAGTTTGCGTATGTCAATCGTAAGCATTACCATTCCATTAATGTGCAAATAATTTGCAGTGCCGATATGGAAATAAAAAATGTCGTGGCTCAGTGGCCTGGCTCAACCCATGACTCCTTTATTTTGAGGCAAAGTATAGTGGGGAGACGGCTCCAAGATGGTGCTGTACCTGATGGCTGGCTGCTTGGTGAGTTCATTATTTTCGGTAATCTTAAATTAAGGAACACCATCTATTTTCAATGACATATTATAAACACATTCTCAAAATGCAGGTGATAGTGGGTACCCTTTGGCCACATGGCTCCTGACCCCCTTTGGGAACGTGCAGGACGCAGCCCAGCAGCGTTTTAATGACGCCCACAGCAGAGCCCGAGCTGTGGTCGAGCGTTGCATTGGACTGCTGAAATCCAGATGGAGATGCCTGGATAAATCAGGTGGCGTTCTCCTATACAACCCAGAAAAGGCGAGCGAGCTCATATTTGAGACTAATTCACTGTCATGTCTATAGCTAATTTAGCGTTGTGATCGTTTCACTTTTTCAACTAGCCATTAAACATTTTCATTTTGTAAAACACCTTAGATTTAATTTTGTTTTCACAGGTCTGCCGGATTGTCAGGGCGTGCGTTGTGCTACATAACATGGCACTGCGCAATGGTGTCCCTGCACCACCCGACTTGGTCCTGCAGCCGGATCAACATGAGGACGCATATGCTCACCATCCAGCACGGGCAAATGATATTCGACAACGATTAATGCACCGTTTATGAAAAACACATTCAGACAAATGAGGTACTTTTTAAACATTTCTTTTTAATACAGTGCATATTTCTGAGAGCACATCCCTCACATTGCCCATTACTTCGGTCAATTGATTAATGGATGTTATGATCTCTCTTTGTGACTCTAGGACAGCGTCTGTGAGGACACGTCCACTGCCACGTGCGTCGGAGGGGACTCTGCTGGGGCCTGGCTGCGCGGACTCCGGGACCGACCCTTGTGCACTGTGAAGCAGCACTGTGGCTGACCTTTGCGCAACACCACTGGGGCCTGGCGCTTCCTCCGTGGTCTGCCCTCCATCCACTGCACTTGCTACTAAATAAAATGAAAGAAGCAAAAGTTAATGCTTGTCTGTTTTTTTTTATTAAATAATTGTAATTTAAATGTATATTTACCGGTTTCTGCGTTGGCGACTGTGGTTGCTGCTTCGCTGTCCCCCTCTGCCTCTGGCACAACTCCCGACAGGACAGTATCTCCAATTATTTCCGCTATTCTGGTTTGCAGGGGTGAGGGCTCAGCAGCTGTCCCCCTACCCCCACCAGTTGCCACCGTGCTCCGCCGATGTTCGGCAACACATTTCTTGGCTTCAACCTTTAGGTCAGACCATTTTTTTTTTTATTTGGCCACTGTCCTCGGAGTCGAGCTGACCTTGTTCACGGACTGAGCCACCATCTGCCACTCAAACTGCTTTTTTTTATTTGAGATGCCACTGCTGAGGCCCCCAAACAGAGTATGTTTCCGGTGGTTAACCTCTGTTACCAGCATCTCGATTTCATTTTACGAATATCTTGCCTTCTTGGCGGACGCTTTCTTAGGATTCTCCATTCTTTCCTCATGTGAGTCAAATGTGCCGGGCTCATTATAAGCGTCACCATATTCAGAAGCTATTTAGCATATACCTTTTAAGGTAGATTGTGGGAGGAGAAGTGGGATGACACGGGGCGGAGATCCTGTGCGCACAATTCACCGCAGGTGGGGATTTATAAAGGGAACATTGCGTGCAGCTGTGCGCCGCATGGTTTTATAAATCTCAACGTGTCTTGGCCTACGCACATTCTGAGTTTTGGGAGTAAGCAATGTTTTGGGAAGGTTTCTACCTACACCTTTATAAATGAGGGCCCAGCTCATGAACAGAGTTATGCCAACCAATAAACTCAACATTAGCCATGACACTCAGGGCTTCTGCCTAAAAACGTAGTCAATATAAGGCCACCTTCGAAAGCAATCACATTGCCAATTCACTGCTTTGGAAGGTGGTTTTTAAGGCAGTTAAAAATAGCATCAATAAACATGTCATTACCCAAGGTGACAAATGAACTTTGTCAAGCTATAAAAGCCCTGGAGTGTCATATCTAATGTGAGGGAGCTCAATACAGGCACCATCAACACTTAGAATGAAGTTGGCCATAACCCCGTTGACAAACCTTCTGGCCTTGCCAATCCTTGCTGGAAACCTTCCAGCCCTCGAGTGGCACCTTGGGGTGAGGGCAGACAGCATGCTTTACATGCCAGGGTGGTGGCAATGAAGCAGGAGCAGGTTCTCCTTCATGGCGTTCACCACCCTGACACTGCTGACCGCCCCCCATGTTGTTGCCACCATAATGGATGACAAGTACATCCAGCGCTGCTCTCCCCCGGGGACTGATAGAATTATACGAGGGACCCGTCAGACAGCAGCCATGAAAAGGGGGCTCGACATGGAGGCAGATGGGAATTTTGCCAAATGAAGAGGGTCAACCACTACCCCTGTGGTTTTGTAACCCCCACAGACACCCCTTGGCTTGGGGCATCTCAAGATGGCTTGGTATATGACCCTTCAGAGCCATGTCATGTCCCTTTGGTCTGATGGAAATGATGTGCCCAAATGTTAAGTTATGTTGACTTCCCTTACCTCAAAATGACATCAGAGAAATTATCATTGAAGAAAACACATGCGTATTACTTGCAAGTGCAGGGACAAATGCTAATAACTGGCATGAATTGGTGTGATTGTCATTTCAACAGAAGAAGACATGTAATTTCAACAGAAGAAGACATGCTAATTAAGAGAGTATATAGAGATAGTGAAGTACTGGAGGTGATGAGAGAGAGTAGACAGGTTTTATTTCTACTTACAGAAATGTCTGTAATGTTACATTGTTCTTCAACCCGACTAACATGGTTTTGTGAAAACATATTAATTGGTTAAACGGACTTCACTGTTTGGTTGTTCGTTTTGGGCAGGGGGGAAGTATCGCTTTATGTTGGGTCTTCGAACCCCTAGACTTGGGCATAATAGCATGTTCCAATATCGAGATGATATTCCAGTCTAATATTGTTTGGTATGTAAATATATTAAAGGTGTATGAAGTGACTATGTTAATAAATGTAGTGTAACTTAGTAGAAAGATAGCACTTTGGCTAAAGACAAAAATGGTGTTTAAAACTATACAATTAATGACAACTTTAAATGATTTTGAGACAAATTGTGATTTGATTATTTATTAACTTAGACCTTCGGTGCTATAATGAGCACTGCAAAGACCAATAGCTAGCCCTAGCTCAAATTTTCCTGTCTCCATCTCTTGACCAGAGGTCCATTTTGGTAATTAGATAGTAGACATGCAACTGTGAAAATTTGATTTATGCTCCCTGTGATGGAGAGATGGATCGTGGAATCAAAGAGTTTGTTCTCTTTTACTCTTCTTATCATCCTCTCCACATGGACCCTCAAACGTGCAATGGACTGCGTCTTTAGGACGTCCACCTCCGGCATTTGGGTCCTCTTGGAGAGGAAGGCAGGACGATGGACCGTCCCAGGCACAAGTCCATCCACCAAGAACCCCTTGTCGACCATGATGGTCATGTCAGGTATGAGGAGGGATGTTATGTCAGGGCTCTGTGAGGGGACATTCCCACCATGGCCTTGAAGGTGCAGTGTGATTTATACTTTGAAAAAACTTCACTCTGGAGGAGCAGGGATGAAGGTGTTTGGCATTGTAGCTCTGTGCAGTCAACTATGACTTGAGTGTCACTGTAGATGCCTGCATATTCCTGCGGAATATGGGCCTTTACAGCTTCTGGTGACATCCAGATAGCCACAAAGCCCAGTACGCTGTAGAGGAAGTTGGCCCATGTAACGATGATCAGTTGCCCTGTGTATGTCGAATCTGTGACTAAGCTCCCTCTGGGTGTATCCGGTGGACAGATACATTAGGAAGAGGAAGAGCTCATCTATTGGCTGCAGTTTCTGGATGGATAAATGTTATACGATTGTTAATTGTTAGAATCATACTTTTCATTCTGTCAGCCATTACATGGCGACGTCCTATGGCTACTTTATTTTCACTGTGTAGAAAACATCATGATGCCTATGTCCAGTGCGTGTGTGTGTGTGTGGTGGTAGGCCTATACTTACAGTTGGTCTGGTTAAAGGGCTTTCAGTGGTTGTGCTTGTTGCATACGTTTTGTTGATTTTAGTGACCTTAATCATTTTGGCTGTTGCTGTCTCAATCAGTTTCCAGAATGCCATCAGATGATCATATGATGGAAATCTATTTAAAAATACATCACACAAATACACACTGTTATTGGAAAACATAGTGTTTTATTTATATTCAACAAATTACAATTAATAAATGATCTCTCATGTTTGTCTGATTTCTATACAAAAGTTGTGTTGCCTACAGAGAGTAATGTGAAAATTGAACAAATAATTTACTTCAAATACAAAAATATGTTGCATAACTTCAGTGAATTAAGTTGTGGTGCTGTGAGATCAATGATCACCTAATAAAAACGTTGAAACTACATAGCGGTATTCGTTAAACAAAAGTAGTGTTTGGAAAATAGTATTTATGCTTACAGTTGTGGGTCTTCTCCGGTGCCTCAGCAGTCGCCATTGTTCTTTTTTGGGTTTTGATCAGACACTGCGAAATGCATTCTGGGATATCTAACGGTTGCAAGTCCGCACAAGTCACCTCCGATGCATCCTCGATAGAATGACCAGCTGAAGTACACATCAGGAACACTTCTGGGGTGTTTGAATGTACTTGACTTGATGCAAACTTTGAATTGGAACAGTACTTCGGCTACAACTGATGACGTTTCACGAGAACGCAAGTACACAAGTATAGAAAAGAACGCGAATTGAGAAACGGCTTCAGTGTAGATAGCACAATAGGATTCTTAGTGAAACTAGAAAGGTTAGTGGGCAATGAAGATGTGAGTAAAGCCGGTAGTGCAGAGGAGAAACACGACTGGTTCTCAAGCTTACACCATAATAGTTCAGGAGATTGAAGCCAATAAGTTAATTTATGTATTTGTGCTGACCAATAATATAGAAGAAAATTTGGTAAGGCGAGACCACCGTCAGATGTGAATTTTTGCAGTAGTGACTTTCTTACCCTGGGAGTCTTACCTCCCCACAAGAAAGACATTTCAAATAAAATACCCGGTGTCTATTTGAGTCCTCGTATTTAAGAAATAAAAATCCAAACTTGCCCAACCCGCACTGAACGAAAAATGCAAACAGCGTGCAGTCACCTGTCCTCCTCTTATTTAGGAGATAAAAATCCAAATATTATCCACCGGCATTGAACGAACAATGCAAACCAAAAAATGTGCAGTCTGCTTCTGTTCCATCGCGTGTACTGGAGTGTGCAGTCAGTTGTCCTCCTGAATTAAAAAAAAGGACTATTTCACTTAACAATATATAGTTATGTATTTATATGTCACTTTTATATTTCACATACATGCACGTACGCATGCACGCACACGCACATATGGAAAATAATAGCCAATTAAAATATTTATTTTACCTGGTTAATGTGATTTTTGCTCCTGAACCTCGCTGCACAGCGTCTTCACGTCAGGGCTGTAAGATGTCGCCTTCATCTTCAAACAGGAACGTAAGCTGATGTCTGTGAAGCGTGTGCGGTGCTTGTTTTTAATAAAGTTAATGTTGGAGAAGACCTGCTCACAGATGTATGTGGATCCGAAGATTGCCAGGACCCCAAATGCATACCTCTTCATGTTTATGTAGCTGCCGGGGATGGCATTCCATGTCTCGAACACAAGTTTGTCCTGTTTGGGAAGGTTTGCAATGTCGCTCCATTTGTGATTCTGAGCGAGAACGGCCTTCTGCCGGGACAGATTTTCAAGATCAGCTGTCAAGCTTTTGAACTTCAACACCCAGATGTCCTTGTCGGCGATGTCGGCCAGTTCCATCTCCAGATCAGGTTGACTTACACCTGCAAATGCAGTCATATTCAACAGGGATGGATCGATGCTCAGGGGAGCGACAGGGAAGGATAAGGTGTTTTTTTCCTCTCTGAACTATGGAACTATACGCCCTCTACCCTGGTTAGGGTAGAGGGCGAGGGTTTTTGAGGATCTAGTTGGTGCAGTGGTTGGAGGCCGTCCCCCGCCCTCGGACATCTGGGGCGGAGCTTCCAAGGAGTGAATGGGAGCGAGAGCGGCCAAGGTGCTGTTTTTAATTTGACGGAGAAATCGTTTGGAATATCCTCTCTGTCTGAGGCTGCTGAAAAGAATGGAGGTGGTGTTATGGAAATCTGAAATCAGGGATGATATACGGTGGAAACGGATGATCTGTGATTGAATTATTCCTTTAAATGTATGTTTGGGGTGGTAGCTAGATTTATGTAAAAGGGCGTGAGTGTCGGTGAATTTAAAGTAAACCTTGGTGAGTAGTTTGTTTTGCGTGGGGTTTATTGCTTGAAAAAATACTGTGGTGTCTAAAAAGTGTGCCTGATGTGGATATATTATTATGTATTTAAGTTTAATTGATGGGTGGTGACTGTTAAGTGTGTTGATGAAATCCGGGAATAGAGCAACATCATGGGGCCAGGCCCCAATGATGTCGTCTAAAAATCTGAAATAAAAGAGGGGTTTTAAGTCACACTTGGTCAGTGCTTCTCGCTCCCATTCACTCATGTAGAGATTTGCATATGATGGGGCGTATCTCTGACCCATGGCTGTCCCATTGACCTGGAGAAAATGTTGGTTATTGAATGAAAAGCCATTATTGTTTAAACAGATGGTGAGTAATTGTAAAAGTTCTATATCCGGTCTAGTGCTGTCTGGGTGCTTGGAAAAGATGGATTTTATTTTATCAAGTCCCAGTGGTGTGCTAATGTTGGTGTATAGGCTGTCTACGTCAATTGTAAATAGTTGTGTATGGGTGGGGACAGCCATGGGTCTGATGATATCCAGGAAGTGATATGTGTCCTTGAGATAGCTGGGGTGTCTGCTAGAGAGGGGACCAAGATAATGTTTGATATATTGTGAAATGTTGTATGAGGTGCTGTTACAGTCTGAAACTATAGGTCTGCCGGGAGGAACTTCAGAGGGAATGGTCCAGGTGTGTGGTTCTTTATGTATTTTGGGTAGTAAATAAAATTGCCTGGTGCGTGGGTGATCTGGTCCAAATAAAAAGTCTCTTTGTTTGGCTGTAATGTGTTTGTTGTGGTATAAAGAGTTAATGATAGTTTTAAGTTGTGACTGTGTTTCCATCTGTATGCTGTGCGGTATTGGCCTGTAGTGTTGGGTGTTGTTAAGTTGTCTATTAGCTTCCAGTAAATAATGTTGCCGGTCCATGATGACTATTTTTGATCCTTTATCTGCTGGTTTTATGATTATGTTAGGGTTATTGTTTAATTGTGCAAGGGCTCTGCGCTCGGCCTCCGGTAGATTATCTGAGATATCCACCGGAGGCCGATATGAACGCAGAGCCCACCTGTCTGAATTAATGAGGGACTGTATTTTAACGTCCAGCTGGGAATCCTTAGGTTCCCAGCTGGAGGGGTGTGTGAATGGGGTGTAATGACATTTGGGTAGTGAATGAAAATAGTCCTGTATTTTAATGTGTCTGTGGTATTTGTGAATGTCCCTCTGAAGTTCCTCCCAGTCTTGTGCTTTGGGACGTGGGATGAATGACAGTCCCCTCTCCAGCAGCGCTATTTGGGGGGCAGAGGGAACAAATAGTTGGGATAAATTGAGAATGTTAGATGATGAGCTCCACCCCAGGTCCACACCAGCCGCAGGTTCCTGTAAAGGGGGGTCAAGAGAAGGAGATATATTATTTACAGGGTTATTAGTAGACAGTTGTAGGGGTACAGAATGGTCAGATATGGAAATTGGCAGGATGCTTGGTTTATTGCTACATAATTGTTTGTATGGTGAGGGTGCCGGGTTGGTTTCTGTTGAAAGTATAAATTTAATTGCTTGCACCAGTACTGGAATATGTCGACTGCTGTTGATCTGGTCCAATGAATATCATCTTGTACTGTAGTGAAGGTGTCGTGTGGGATTTCTGCAAGGAAGGGGAAGTATGTGGCAATGGTGTTATTGATGAGTGTGAGGTTGTATTTCTGTTTTGAAGTGAGGTTGGGTGAAAAATGTATTATGGGAAGGTATATGTCTGCGTTGGGGAAGGTAGACCTTGCCTGTTTATGGAGTGCCTTGAGTTGTTTGATGGATGTCTGCTTAGGGTCCTGGGGCCTCATTTATAAAGCTTGCGGCGCACGAAAACCTTGCGTAGACGGGAAGAAATTTGCGGGAAAATGTGCGGTGGCAAACGTTGGTATTTATAAAGACATTATTTGCGGAGAAGTGTGCGTATTCCTACACCAACCTTCGACCATGCGTAGAGCTACCGCAAGGTTTTCCTGACTCGGGGAATCAGCGACACTCAATGGCAACACCACGAAATAAAGCTCTGTCATCAGAAAAACACAGACAAATGATGTTTGGCACCCAATAGGCTATATTTAGTCAATAAAATGTATAAGCTTACCTATAGTTGCGAATATATGGCTACTGTAGTCTATGGCATGCAGTTGTGATGTAGGTTGAATTAGTTATCAAGTAGCCTAGGTCTACATGTTTTGGTTATATTTTATACGTTGAATATTATAGCGCTACTTTATAATAATATCCTATACGTCGGGAGGTGTTTCCGTGAGTGGCCAGCGGGAGAGCAAATTTTAAGAGGTGTGTAAAAAGTAGTTTTGTACAAAGTTAAGCCCAACAGATATGAATTAAAACTGTAGCCTATATTTCGTTAGATAAAATCATGTTAGGAATTTAGCAAATCATTACACGCATCTCTTTCCCATAACAATTCACCCTGGAAGATTAAACTATAATCTGACGTTGTTGGAAATGTGTGGATCTCACGGGAGATAAAAAATTCTCTCGAATAGACTATAGGCATTATTTCACTTGTCACAACATAGGCCTATGTTATATAAGCTACATATACTACAGGTACGCTAATACGTGATATTGCATACAGCACAAAGTTGGGCGAAACTGCTTTACAAAGACTATAACGACTGTGCCAATCATGATATGTGATAAGCGCGCGCGCGTGTGTGTGTGTGTGACAGTTACTGCAGCACATGCACGTCACGGGCTTTATTCCTTCCTAGTCGCTTTCTTTGCAGCTGGTTACCTCCCTTCTTTCCTCATGTCAGTCAAAATTCAGTGCTTATTAAGAGCGTCATCATATTCAGGAGCTATTTAGCATTCGCCATGTATGGTAGATTGTGGGATGAAATTGGGAGGTGAAGTGGGAGGACACGGGGTGGAGATCGTCTGCGCACAATTCACCGCAGGTGGGTATTTATAAAGCGAAGATTGCGTGCAACTGTGCGCCGCACAGTTTTATAAATCTGAATTTTTTTTTGCGCAGCACATTTCTGGCTTTGTGCGGACGCAATGTTTTAGGATGATTTCTACGCACACCGTTATAAATGAGGCCCCAGGTCCTTGTTGTTTATACCCACCGAGAGAACCACCACCTTAGTGTTCAGGTTTGGCGTGGTTTTTTCGCACATTTTCTGTAAATGGTAGAAACTGGCTCCCGGGTAGCAGTCCAGTTGGAACTGTGGGTTGTTGTGGGCTGGGATCGGACAGATATTGGAGTCCCCCAGGATCAGGACCGGTTTACGTGGCGTTATAAACCAGTCCATCAATTTCCTCTGAGGCCTGGCTATGTGGGTAGTGGGTTTGAAAGTTGGCAGAGGGGTGGTAATTGATGACGGAATAGGACGAGGAGTAAGTTGGGGGGAGAGAAGGAGGGAGGGGGGAGCATAGGCAACCTGCTCACCTGCAGTAGGGGGGGTGTTAGTGGTGGGGGGAGGTGGTGACCCTTTAGGGTCCCGGCCCAGGTCCGTGGGCGCATCAGCCGCTGGAGGGACCCGGCGAGGTGACGGAGCAGTCCCATGCTCCCCAGTGCTAGGCTCAGATTGGGCTCTAGGGTCTAGCTTGACCTCCAGAGGCCGGCTCATCACGTTTGGGGATGCCTTAGCAGTTTTTTTGGGGAGCAGGGGAGACAAAGGGGAGCTCCGCCATGTCGCCGGGCCGGTCCGGGCAGCAGTGTGCCCTAAAGAGGACACAGGGAGATTCAGAACCAGTGGTGTGGATGTGGGCTTGTCAACATGCCAACAGATAACGAGTACCTTTGCTGCACTGAGAGGGACCTGAAGCTGCCATTGATGGGAAGGCTTGACATATCAGGCGAAGAGGACAGTACAACAACAGATTGTGTCACAACAAGTGACGATTTTCCAGCTGTAGTCTCTCAACCTGCAGTTATTGAGACTTTTTTCCATGTATCCACTCGGTGCAGCAGCCTCAGCCTCTCCCCTTGCTTGCTCCCCTTCCAAAACATCTAGTTACTCCTTGGCTTATTCTGGTTCAAATCGATACGGTTCTGGATCTTCACAGCAACCTCTCTCCTGCACCCTATAGTCACTGACATCTTGTTTACAACCCATCCCATCCTGCGGTGTAATAATAATAAACAGGTCAGAACAAGCACACAGGAGCGTTTAGTAATAACTTTAGTTAATCTTATTGCTGCCAGCGGAGGCACGCTATGGCTCCCCTTAGATAACGCCGCTGGAGCTAAAATAACCCGGATGATGGATCTATAATATATGATAGGGGAACGGTGACACCCTCTTAGCAACCAAGAAATCTTAATTTTCGTTTCATTTGCTGCTCCAGATGTACCTGATCCAGAATCTGCATGATGTCAGATGTCTTTTGGTGTGTTGAGACACCCCTTGGCACGGATGACCCTGATGAGCTGACTTGAGTGGATGTCTAACTGGGCAAAGAACCTATCCTCAAGCGGAACAGCCATGAGCCTCAGGAACTCTGTATTGATCTAAAACAAATGACAGTGAATAAATAAAAAGGAAATGCAAACTACCTCACAATCTCAGTTTTAAAAACATTAACACTGAAGCCTGCATACTCAACGAAAAGTTGAACTGAATATGTAAATTATGTCAGTGAACAGTGTTACATGAAACATGAAATTCAAGAGTTATTTCAGTTCCATACCTCTTTCTGATGGAACAGGGCAGGCCACCTGTCTTTAAAGTCTTTAATGCTCGGTTCTTGGTTGACCACCTCTTGTCGTCTGTAGGCAAACGTGCAAGCCATTTTCTCAGCGATTACCCTCTCGTTGTTCCGTATTTTGATGTCGGTCAGAAGTTCTATTCTTTCTTTGTCCATACTGTCCTGAGTTTCACCAGTAGGGAAGGACGGATAGAAGTTAGCTTCAGCTCGTTTTGGCCTCTTCACTTTTTTAGCAGGGAAAGCGCCGGTCGTTGATTTGGATGCCAGGGAATTTACTGTCAGCTCTGGACACCCCTGCATTTTGAGTAGAGTCCTGTAGTTTCCCATTTTCCACTTCAGTTGCTGTTTCCAGCCGTAGCAGCCATTAAATGAGCCAGGCTCCCATAAACATGGGTGCTTTTTGATTAAGGCCTCTGCAACTGTGCAGAAATGTGCATCCTCTGGGTAGGCCTTGTATTGGTATATTTCATCGGATACTTTATTCAGGATATCAGACTTCATTCGGGAGCTCAAGGTCAACAATTTGCGTCCAACCTGGTACTCATGATTTCCTTTCGCTAACTGCTGCTCTGTGTCAGAGGTAAATTTAGGAATTGGAAATTCCTTTGGCCACTGCTTTGTACAAGTTGACGGAGACTCGGGGGATGAGAGCAGTATAGTATCATTTGATGCCAGTGAAGCACAGTCATCTGACTCCGTTGAAACATAAGCAAAGGATGTAGTGGCGCTGCTCGAGGTTGTATCTGTTGGCTCGATCACCTTGATTGTCCCCAAATCCTGCAGTTCAGTAGTAGAGTTCAGGGCAAATCCAGCACCGACTTCCTCCATTTGGTCCGCTTGAGGAAACCTGACGATCCTGTTCATCAGACCTATCACCGCCAAGCTGACCTTGTGCACAATCCTGTGTACCGTGGTTTTGGGGATGTTAAATGCCCTTGACACCACCCTGTATGAGGCTGCATGGGCCAGCCAGTAACGGAAGACCATTTTCCACAGTCTCAGACAGAGAGGGTATTCCAAACGGTTCCTATGTAATATCAAAAACAGCACCTTGGCCACTCTCGCTCCTACTCACGCCATGGTTAAGCGAGCTCCGCCCCAGACGCCCGAGGACGGGGGGCGGCCTCTAACCCCTGGACCCGCTACACCCTTAGGAACCCCCTACCCCCCTTCCTTCCCCTACCCTAACCAGGGTCTGCATCCCAACCCACCTTACCCCCTATCCTTGACAGCAGGGCCAACGTTTTGGCTTATAACTCCAGAACGGTACGTCGGAGAGACTTGGAAACAACTTCCGTCAGACATAATTCGGGGGTGCTGATCACGCTGGACTTACGACCTTCTGTTCAGTAGTTACAGAATTTCTTTTTTTTTTACTTTATTTTTATTTTATTTTGCATAGTAATGAGAACAAACATGCAACAGAAAAACAAACAAGAAGCACCTCTGATGAAGCAAGAACCCTTGCGAAACTTCAGGAACTAAGCGCTTGACTGCGCATAACCTTGTTCTCTTAAATATTTTTTACCGAAAAACTTATTTTAATCCTTGTTGTTTTTAAATTTGAACCAATAAAGATTATGTTTTTAAACCGACGGTGAGGGGCTCTGCCAGCCCGGCTCAATTTCCAAAGGCCTCAACTAAAAACCAACAAACAATTGGGGATTTACAAGGAGCATCTATCTCAAGTGTTCCCACAGGATACCTACAACAACCGGCCAGCAGAAGAGCATCGGAACATAATTCCTGCCGGCGCAGGAGCCAGAGACCAGACAGGTAAGAGCCCTTCACCTGGTGCATAATGTATAAATATGGGAACAATGCTGTGCATTCGAGCGCTGCAGATGGGTATGCACAGCTTTTTAACAGGGAACACACACCACGGCCACTAATGTCACTGCACATACAAACACCTACACACACACAACATGCTCAGAACAGAACACACAGAACAACACTCACACTGTTTCGTCAAAACCGGTTTCACTGTGGAAAGAGCCACAACACTGACACTCCAAACCTGCAGGGGGCAAACAACCCCAGGCAAGAGGAAGGAAGTGCCTGAGGGAGCACAATCACCGGTGCACCCATGCAGGAAGCATGGTGATAAATGTTTGGAGCTGGCTCAGTCAGCCCTCTTGCCTGCTCCTGTAGACACCTCACAGCCACAGCTCATGAACAATGACTGAAGACACCACTGGTTAATAACCTATTCTGTCACCTATTCCGTCACCTATTGGGTCACCTATTCGGTCAGACCCCATTCATCTCCATTTGCCTAAAATAAAATAAACTGAAGATGAAGAGAATTGAGTTGTCCATCGTGTCCTTCAAGAGTTGTTCAGCCCTTTTCAAGTTTGGGCACAGCTGTGGTCTACACTAAAACAGCGCATAACTTGACAGTTATTAACCAACGTGGACAGTGAAGACAAGGATTAACGGCCTGAAGTCACGCTGTCGACGCGAAGGACTGGAAACTCTCCACCATGGCGGAGGAGGCCCTTGGCAAATCAGTCAAGCAACTGAAGCAAGAGAGGACCTCAGCCAAAAGTGCCTTCACCAAACAGGCGAACTACCTGAGCAGAGCTGCAGAGAGCCTGGTCGAACATGAACTACGAGAGGAGTTCTACAAGCTCAGTTCCCTGGCAAGGGGTGTCAGCGATACGAATGATGACTACAGGGCCGGCCTACTGGCAGACGCTGAGGCAGGAACTGAGGATGGTGAAGAGGTCAAGCTTGACATGCACCAGCAGGCTGAGCTTGAAAGGACAATAGAAGAGTGTGACGCAAGGCTGGGGGACATCCGTGAAGCAGTCCAATCCAACCTCTGGCCAAGATACGGTCAAGAGGAGGTTTACTCTGCAATTGAAGAAGCTGTAAAAGCCTGTGACAGAGCCCAGGCAAGCCCTGTCACTGCCATCAATAGGGAAGTTTATGATCTGCAGCTGAGAGGAGTGGAGAGGCTAATCCATGAAGCAATAGCGAGCCTGAAGGACTGGGAAAAATGGATTCCACATGATCAGACAGCAGACCTGAAAGGCAGATTAAAGGACCTGAGAACATGCGGCAGCAACCTTGAGGCCAGAAGAGCAGAATTCCTCACCGCACAAATAATTGCAGAAGAGGAGAGAAGAGGAACAGAGCCTCAACTGATCGCAGTTCCACAGCCGGTTCCACAAAGAGTGGTGAGAATAAAGCCAACCAGTCTACCGACATTCCATGGATTCAAGAGGGGTTTCCACAGATGGAGGAAAGACTGGGAGAGCCTGCAAAAGCAGGGAGAGCCGACTGGCTCAGTGGAGGCAAAGAAGTTCCAACTCCTTGACAGTGTGGACGAGAGGATATGCAGAGACCTGCGGCTGCCTACATACAACACTGCTGAAGACATATTCAGAGTGCTTCAAAACAGGTACGGGAACAAGACAGCAATTGCCTTGGAAATAATCGAGGACCTGGAGAGGATCCCTCCCTTGAAGTCATACCAGCCGAGGAAGGTAATTGACCTAATTCAAGCAGTGGAAAAGGCCCTGAACGACCTCACCGAGCTTGAAAGCACTGGAGCCATCAAGAATCCCCTAGTGGTCAGATCCATAGAGAGCAAACTGCCCGACCATATGAAGAGGGACTGGCTGACATTCATGGTCAATCCAGGAAACAGTGTCACACCTGACAATCACTTCGATAGCCTCCTCACATTCTTAAAGACTCAAGAGGACATTCTAGAGAGACTAGACCAACTGGGTGTAGGTGAAAGACCGGAGAAGAAACCTACCTACCTAGAGAAGAAGTTTGCCTCCACAAGGTCCACAAGAAGAGGAGGATGTGTTGTCTGTGGAGATGAAAGGCACCGTGAGAAGATTTTCTTTTGCAAGCAGTTCAAAGAATTAAAGCCTGGTGAAAAGCTAAACGCCGTTGAAAAGCTAGGAGCATGCAGAAGATGCCTCATGTGTCATGAAGGTGATGAGGAATGTACAGACACTTACCTGTGCAGGAACAGAGACTGCCAGAGAGGAAGCTCTTCAGACCACCATTTCTTTCTCTGCCTGAAAGGAGGATTTAAGGGGAAAGAATCTGAAAAGGTGGGAAAACCCAGCACCAGAAGGCAAACCCTCACAGAGGAACAAGATAAATTAATATCTGAGCTCCGCCCAGACCTGGCGGACAAATTCAGGCAAGCTTTCACCAACATGGCTGCAAAATCACACTGCACTGGAAAAAACCTACCTGGAGTGATGGACTCAAACACATGTGAGTTACCAGTTATTCTAATGCTTCTTGAGGTAACCACCAATGCGGGGCAGAAGATTGGAACACTCATTGACTTAGCATCAGACACCAACTACATCACTCACAGAGCTGCCAGAAGACTGCAACTACGAAGTGAAAAGATCACACTTGTCGTCCATGGAGTCGGAGGCATGGCCATGAAGGTAAAGACCAAAAGATACTTACTCAGAGTAAGAGTCAAGACACCAAGAGGCACAGAGAGAGCTCATGAACTGATCTGTTATGGTTTGGATGAAATTGCAAGAGTGAACAGAGTCATCAAACCGCAGCAACTCAAGAAGTTTTTCCCTGACACCGCCCTGGAGGACCTTCACAGACCAGAGCACGTGGAGCTTCTCATCAGCCACCGTGAAGGAAGACTGGCCCCACAAAGAGTAAAGGTCGTAGGAGATCTCGTCCTGTGGGAGAGCCCTTTAGGAAAGACCGTCGGCGGAGCACATCCAGACCTCTTTGAAGTCGTGGACATGGCCCTACACAACTCTGAGACTCACTTTGCACGATCGATGAGGACCACAGCAGCGAAGTATCAAGAAATCGCTGAGATACAAGAGATCAGGGCTGAAACCAAAAGCACGGTTTCTGGAGCAGCCTGCGAACCCATGTGTGGAGGATGCAGATGTGGTAACTGTCAACCAGGAGGTAAAGACATGACACTGAGTGAGGAGAAAGATCTGGAGATTATCAGACGAGGCCTCACCTACGTGAAAAAGGATGCACACAGTCAGGAGGCTCATTGGGACACAAAATACCCCGGGATTGAAGATTCCCTGCCCAATAACAGAAATGCATCCCATAATGACCTGGACAAGCTAGACAAAAACACCAATGCAGTCGAAGAGATCCTGAGAGCAGGTGGATTCTTCCTCAAGCCGTGGGTCCGGTCAGGCCAAAGTGGGAGGCAGACACAAGCATCACAACATCCGGAAACATTGAATCAAGTTTTCATTCTTCCCAACCAGGTGAGAGAAGGAGACAACAAAGCCCTTGGAGTTGGGTACCTGGTCAAATCTGACAAACTGTATCTCATGACTTCAATCAACTTTTCAAAGAGAAAAAAGAAGATGAGAATCAGCCAAAATCCTCCTGGAGAAGAGGCAAGAGAAAAAACTCCAAACACACTGACTAGAAGCAAAACCACTCAGCTCACACCACTTGACCAAAAAGGAGAACCAGTGAAAGCTGAGGTAAGTGGTGCTGTCTTTGCTGCAACGCTCAGGAGATACATCGAAAAGGAAAAAAATCTGACACAACCTGTGGATGAATGGCCGACAAAGTCAGCCAAAGATGTCGCTGCATGCGCCAAAGAAAGTATAAACAAGCTCCAAAGGAAGTGTTTTACAACAGCACTGACCCGAGCACAGGTGAGGAGAAACAAAAAGGCCCCATCTGCCACTGCAATTCCACTGTCTCCAAATTCTGCTCAAGGTGAAACTGACCAAACCAAGGACCTGCAAAGCAGCCCCACTGGAGGTGTACACATCCAGGCCCGGAGACCACCTGCTGGTTTTGCAGTGAGAAAAATCCTTGACATCAGCAAATTCAGCGGTTTAACTAAGCTGACCAGAATCATTGCCTGGGTGTGGAGAGCTGCCACAGAGTGGAAAAAAGTGCTGGCCGGAACTTCAGTCACAAATAAGCCAAAGAGGGAGAGGATTTCTTCAGCTCAAGAGGAGGTAACTTTTCCAGACACAACTCTCAGCAGACTTGCTGTTGTCAAAGATGGAAACACTGGACTTTTGCTCTGTGGAGGAAGATTCCAAATCTTTAATGATGGAAAAAGTGCAGTACCAATCTTGCCTTACACATCATGGATATCCACTCTTCTTGCTCAAGAAGCTCACAGTGTGAATCATGAAGAAATTGCAGGTACACTCCTCCGGATGAGAAGGAAAGCCTGGGTGGTAAAAGGCCGGAAAATAGCCCAAAAGATTGTTGACAACTGTGTGGCATGCAGGAAAGCCAAGGCCAGAAGATGGCGCCAGATCACGAGTGACCTCTCGCCAGAGCGAATAACACCGGCCAATCCATTTGAGTAACAGTGGACTTATTTGGACCCTATGAAGTGAAGGATGAGGTGAGGAAAAAAGTGAAGCTCAAAGTGCGGAAGAGAACGACTGAATCCAATGCATCACAGAGCTGGTGTGACCTCCTTGGGTTGTACAACCAGGAGGTCAAGTGGGAGGTGTTTCGTCAAAACCGGTTTCACTGTGGAAAGAGCCACAACACTGACACTCCAAACCTGCAGGGGGCAAACAACCCCAGGCAAGAGGAAGGAAGTGCCTGAGGGAGCACAATCACCGGTGCACCCATGCAGGAAGCATGGTGATAAATTTTGGAGCTGGCTCAGTCAGCCCTCTTGCCTGCTCCTGTAGACACCTCACAGCCACAGCTCATGAACAATGACTGAAGACACCACTGGTTAATAACCTATTCTGTCACCTATTCCGTCACCTATTGGGTCACCTATTCGGTCAGACCCCATTCATCTCCATTTGCCTAAAATAAAATAAACTGAAGATGAAGAGAATTGAGTTGTCCATCGTGTCCTTCAAGAGTTGTTCAGCCCTTTTCAAGTTTGGGCACAGCTGTGGTCTACACTAAAACAGCGCATAACTTGACACACACACACACAAGCTACACAACCACTAGGCCACGCACCAGACGCTGACACCCATAAAATATACTTTAAAATAATACAGGCCATACACCACAAACACATAGCCGACAACATAGTAATCACACAATCATTTCCACCAGGAATGCTCAGACAAGTAAACCGCCTCACTGATTTTATCAAGCCATCCACACCCACAGAACATAGCAGAGACATGGTCATAACCCCCTTGCCCTACAAATTGCAATCGGTTGGGCCAGGAAACGATATGGGGGCAGATTGAAACCTGAAACATTACACACACTAGAACATACACTTAACATGAACACTCCACCAGCAACTGCCTCCATTCCACGCACTCCTCCAAGGCCCAGACGGAGGACCAGCAGTTCGGACCACCTTCCCCCCATTCTGGAGACGGAAGAGGACGGGGAGTTCCCCCATCTGCCCCAACCCCTTGAACCCAAAAAAACTGGACATTATACATCCAAGCCCAGCATCCCAAGCCACATTACAGGACAATATTCACTGGACAAGATCAACTGCAGCCAACATATTTCAATTTGTCCAAACATAAGTTTAAGGAGAAAGTCAGCCATTCCATGTGATACATTTCCTTTACAATTCCAATCCATTCCCCTTTTGTTGGGGGTTCTTTGGTTAGCCACATTTTAGTTAAGGCTTTTTTACTAGCTGCCAAGTTACAGACGTTTTTAACATAAAAAGTGACGTACCTCGGGAACGGAAGGGCTGACAGACAAGTGGGTGTTATTTTCGGAAAGCCCATCGTCAATACAGGGGGGGGAGGTGTAGACATTGGTTTCATGTGTCTACGATCTTCACAGACAGAGATATTGAGGAAAAAGGAGGATCATACAATATATGATCATCCCTATTCCTAACCCTAAGCCTTTTACCCTAACCCTAACCCAGCATACAAGACCCGGGGCTGATGATGATAACAGCATACAACTGCTTGATCTGTCCACTGAGGAGACCCACATGTTGCCGGTCTTGGGCCTCACCACGGCTGGAACAAACAACCCACGATACAGGACTGTACACACCGGACCCGGACTTCTCTGGCAAAGTGCATGTCTTGTTTAGAATAATCAAAGCATCCCATCATCTAACTAATGTCACCGCAGAACAGGCCCCCATCTCTATTTTGAAACTCTCTGACAATTTGGCTTCTGTGACCAGTGGCCCCCCACCCAACCACAGTGACATTATTAGAAGGCAATGCGAGCTGTTGTGAATACACTACGGTGTTGATTCTCAGGGACCATTATAAGGAGTCGTTGGCCAATGACATTCAGATCTTATTACAACCTCCTGTGGCGATTGGCAACAGACCTTTAACCCATTGATGACGGCTGCTGCGCGATGCCACATTGTATCTCCTGCCTGATGCTGCGTCGCGCAGCATTGTTACTTTATCTAATTTTCATGGCGTGCACAACATAGAATGCACCGTCATTGGTTCAAATACACATGAGGTGGGTTTTGTTGATTTTTTAAGACCACGTGACCACCCAAAAAATGTGTGGTTTGCCGAAAATCACGCCAATCAAAAAATTAATAAATAAATAATAATAATAAAAATACGCCAGCTGTGTCGGCGATAGTGTATTACAGAACAGTTAGTGGCGTTCGGAGCGCAGAATCAAGGTCTACTATAGGCTACTGATGAAAATCACACAACACATTGCATCTATTTATTAACAATATTTATGAATTTAGGCTATATTTTGCTGCTCCAACTCAAATTCAGCCCAGCCAGGCGATAGTTAAGTTTCAGTTTCGTTTTCATCTCCGCGGTATACAACCGTTTGGACCAGCTGTTCGGCTCCCGACAGCAGGAGTCAGTCTGCCTTCCAGTTGTACTGGGAAGTCGGATTTATGGTGGTAAATGGTAAATGGACTTGTATAGCGCTATATCTCCGTTTATCACAGACTCAAAGCGCTTTACGTTGTTTGTTTGTTTGTTTTTGTACACATTCACCCAGTCACACACACATTCATACACCGATAGCAGCAGCTACCACGCAGGGTAGGCTTAGCACTAGGGTGCTAAGCTAACTAAGCTAACTATCGGGAGCAATTCGGGGTTCAGTGTCTTGCCCAGGGACACTTCGACATGTGGCGTGGAGACGGGGGATCGAACCTCCGACCCTGCACACCAGAGGCGAACTCCCTACCCACTTCGCCACTGCCGCCCCCGATGGTGCCAGTGATAACTGAACTAAATGATCAAATAAAGCTATCTTTTCCTTCCTATATCTGTCTATCTTTATCCCTCCACTGCACACTCAGTCACTACTACCTTGACTCCACCTTGTTCTTCTGTGGCTGTAATACCCATAGCTCATCCCCTGACCCATTTCCCTATGTTAATTTCTGCCCCTATTCGCTTTCATATTCCTATTAGAGTTACTGATAGGCATAATGCTGTACTGCTTGACCCTATGTCCATAGAATCAACATCTTGTGTCAACTACTCTTCTTTTCGGTGCAGAAAAGGACTGAAGCTGATTCATTGGAATATTAGGAGTATACTCCAATCTGAGAAATTGGATCACTTGAAAATATTAGCCCTGCAAACTGATCCCGATATTTTGACCATTACTGAGTCATGGTTAAAAAAACATCAAAATGACAGTGATGTGGCCTTGCCTAACTTCAACATTTTTAGATCGGACAGGCCTCAAAGAGGTGGTGGTGTGGCCATCTATGTTAAGTCCTGTCTTTCTGTTTCTGTTTTACTTTCAATCTCTATACCCAAATGTTTTGAATTTCTGGCTCTCAAAATTGATTGTGGTTTTAGTAATTCTCTCATTGTTGTTGGAGTATATAGACCTCCATCAGCTGACGCTGGGTCTATTGATCGTTTGGCTGACCTACTTTCCCACTATTCTAATTCTGAAGTTTTAGTTATGGGTGATTTTAATCTGGATTGGTTGACAAATGCCTCTGATCATTTAAAAGAAATATCTTCTAACCTAAATTTGTCACAGTTAATCACAAATCCAACCAGGCCAAACCTGAAAGAACCCTCAAGATCAACACTTATAGACCTAATCTTCTCTAATAAGAGTGATAAAATATCTTTATCTGGAGTAGGGGAGAACGGGGTAATTTGTCACATGGGTTGGATGTCACATTCGTTATATCTCGCCACCAGAGCGCGCTAGCTCTGAAATGTTGATATAAAAAAGGTCCAGAATTGGGATCAGAGGTCACATACATAGACTTCCTTGGAGGAAGACAGCTGCATTTCAGGTGAGAGGATGTTTTGTGTTTTTCATGTCAAATTCAAAATATTTTGCTTCTCAGTATTTTTCTTCTAGGCTTTTACACAATGGGTTTATAACAAAACACTTGTTACCCTCAGAAAGTGTGAAGGGTAAGCTATAGTTTAGATTGTTGTTAGCAAGCTAATTAGTTGTCGGATGGTTGTTGGCCTTGATGCTAGCAAGAAATTCAGGTTGGGGTTGGTCGTCAAATTTTTTGGGGGGTTGGTTGTCACATGTTATCTCAAGGCTGCAGCCAGAAAAGGAACCCAATAACGAAAGAAATTGTCAAGCTGTATCCTCACTGACACCCCAGAGAAGGAAAGAATAGAGCAGGAAAAGGCAGCTAGCAAGCAAAAGAAAAAAGGGCAACAAAATCAAAACAACCCAGTGCATCCCAAACTAGACCAGCTGCCAAGGCTACAGTAAGTTATGTAGGCCTATTTGTCAACTTGACAATGCAATTAAACTTTCAAATTTGGTTCTGCCTCATTGCCTTCTTTTTAAGATTTTTCCCATTAAGATAACATTGTGACAAACAACCCCATAGTGTGTGACAACCGACCCCTTGATGGGGTTGGTTGTCACAATGTGTCAGAGTGTCTTTGATGGTAAATTACTTCTTCATTACAATAAGTTGGAAAAAAAGAGAGACACACATTTCAAGCCAACACCTTAAGCTTCAATTTAATGTAGGAATGGCTATTGACAGATGTTTTGGTGATGAGCAATTCTCACTAGAGTAAAAAGTGTGCCTACTTACCCCGTTCTCCCCTACTTGAATTAGGTATAAGTGACCACTGTCCCATTGTATGTGTCCGTGATACACATATAAAAAAATCCTCAGCCAGGGTTTTAATTAAGAGAAACCTAAACATTTTTAATAAACAAGCCTTTCTTCATGACCTTTATAATAGTGATATTCACAACACCCTGGCTATTCCTGATGTCGAACTAGCTTTAGACTTTTCATTTCCACCTTTCTATCTATTTTAAATACACATGCCCCCTTTAAGAAGTATAGAGTTAAGGATAGATCCAGTCCTTGGGTTAGTCCAGAACTTACAGCTCTTCTCCGAACTAGAAACAAAGCCTGGTCTCTTGCTAGACGTACTAATAACGCCTCACACTGGACTGCATTCAGAGCCTTAAGAAATAAATGCACATCCTTAGTGAGGAAGAATGTATCTGACTATTATTTAAAATTGATCACAGACACCTATTCTAACCCAGCAAAATTCTGGAAGGTGGTTAAAACCAACAAAAATAGCTCTGCTACATCTGCTTCTATTCCAATTCAGGTTAAATTTGATGATAGTTTTATTACTGATCAAACCGAGATCTGCGCTGGTTTTAATAGACATTTTAATGTTGCTGGCCATATCTTCAAAGAGGACAACTCTAGATCTTCTCTAGCAGACAACCAGCTACCCCTTGAACAGGTTCATATGCCTACCACCAATGATGTTCCTCAGTTTTCTTTTATTCCTGTGTCCTCCAGTATGGTTCTTGATGCTCTCTTAAGCATTGACCCCAAGAAATCCACTGGAGAAGACAACCTAGACCCATTCTTTCTCCAGCTTTCAGCCCCTGTAATTGCAGAGTGTATTACCCACATTTTTAATCTTTCTATATCTTCCTGCGTTATTCCAAGGATCTGGAAATCAGCTTGTGTCCTTCCTTTGTATAAAGCGGAAGAAAAAACGGACCCTAATAACTATAGGCCAATATCCAGACTGTCATGTCTGTCAAAAACGCTGGAATCCCTTATTAATAACCAATTGAAAACATTTCTCTCAAGTCACACTATTTTATCTGTTCACCAATCTGGTTTTAGAACTAACCATAGCACTATCTCTGCCATCACTCTGGTTACTAACAATATTGTCTCTGCCTTAGATAATAGTAAACACTGTGCTGCCCTCTTTATTGATCTCAGTAAAGCCTTTGATACAGTAGACCATTCTTTACTATTAGATAAATTGGCTAACATTGGTCTTAGTGAAAATGCGTGTAGCTGGTTCAGTAATTACCTTTCTGACCGATCTCAATGTGTGAAGCTAGGTAATATCCAATCTGGTTTCTTACCCATAACCAAAGGTGTTCCACAAGGTTCAATTTTAGGTCCGGTGCTATTCACCATCTACATCAATGATATTGTGTCTCTTGTCAGTGGTTGTCAAATCCATTTATATGCTGATGACACCATTTTGTATTGTGTTGCTGACTCTGCTAAGTCAGCTATTGAGAACCTGCAACTGTCCTTTAATGCTCTTCAGAATGCTCTTATTTCACTTAAACTTGTCCTTAACCAGACTAAAACTAAATTCATGTTGTTCTCTAGGGCTAGAGAATTGGACAACAGTGCATGCATCTATGCTGTAAACGGTTCTTTGATCGAAAAAGTCTCTGAATATAAGTACCTTGGTATCTGGCTAGATGAAAAACTCTCTTTTACATTTCACATAAAAAATCTTGTCTGTCGTCTGCGACAAAAGATTGGATATTTTTATAGGAATAAAGCCACCTTCCCGTTGTTTAGTAGGAAAAGGATTATTGAGGCAGTTTTTATGTCTGTCCTTGATTACGGTGATGTGGTTTATCGGCATGCATCTCGTTCATGCCTTAAACTCCTAGACTCTGTATTTCACTCTGCTTTGAGATTCATTACAGGAGATGCTTATGATACACACCATTGTGTTTTATATGAAAAGGTTGGGTGGTCCTCCCTTAAGGAGAGACGTGATGCACATTGGCAGTATTATTGGGGATGACAGTGCAACACAATTCACCAAACAATGCTCAGACACCCCCTTTTGTGGGGAAAATACCCCTGGTTTAGTGTTATTATGCAATGGTGGAAAAATGGCTGCCAGAGTGCTACAGTTTGATGGAGTAGCCTCCCAAAATAGTCCCAACATGCATGCATAACCTACTCGGTCGGTGTCTGGAAAAAGGGGTGCAGGATTAGTGGTCAATTGTGGTCGTGCACTAGCGCAAGCAATACAGCCCTCCATGTGCTGATCCTGGGCAGACTGGACAATCCAGTTTAACCAGACATCATTATCCCCATAACCTGTCCCCATTTGAAAGATAGCCTGTGGTGATAATTTGGAAAAATCCTGAGCCATCACATGCATGGTGCCTAATAACCTTGGGTCGGCCAAGGCTAGAAAAAGGGTGTTAACAGAGACTAATCTCAATCTGGAAGTAAAAGGGAAACACATGATTAGATAATACACTGATTTTCAAATGATTAACACAAAAACACAAGGAATCCTCCTTCACATCAGGGATTCTAAGTCAAATACAAAGGGTTAACATTTTCAATTTCACATATTAAGGGTGATTCATTCAATGATTTCAAAAACCCATATCAAGGGGTCATTGGCTCTGAGAGAACAGTCAGAGCATATATTTACTTTAGGATTGGGGCCTTATCAAACAAGGGCAGGACACTTAAACAGTGATAACATTTCTTAACAAAAAAATTGGTGATGGCTTTTTTTTTTTTAGACAATTAGTTCTATCTTATCCTTTTAATTAGCACACCACTTGTTGCAAATTATTAGTCAAACCCCTTTCAAGAGAGAGGTCGTTGTAGGAAGGTGCACAATGTGAGTGGTGTCAATAGCTCCAGATTTACATAATTTACTTATAAGTACGTTCAATTTACTGCGTACCATTTTTTTCACCCAGGTTCAGGCTCACTTTCTCTGTGAATGTGAACTTTGAACCACACACACTCTCCTACTTGGAGCCTTGCAAGGAGTTGCCCCTGGCCCAGCTGCACCTGGACCTGGTCAACACAAAACTTGAGACAAACAATTAGGACAGACAGACAGACAATTATCACAGTTAACATTTAACATTTAATCTGCCAGACATCAGAAGAAGGTTCATGACCTCCCTCTTCCCATGTCCTAGGCTAGCAGCAATTCATGTGTTGTGAAGTGTTTGTATGTGTATGTGTATATGTATACTCCTGGAGAGGTTGTCATTGATGAGCGCCAGCAGCGGGGCGTCGGTTAGCTTACATAACCTATCCAATCTCCCTCTTTTTACACCATGTAGTGGTGTAAAACATAATAAACTACAAAAACAAAAAAGAAAACTTTACTGTGGGGAATTCTTCACTGACTGAAGTTCCTTCTTAACTTGGAGCAAATCAAGTCCCTCCTTTTATCAAAAACTGAAAGTAAAACAACTCGTGGATTTATTAGAACCTAAAACATAGAGGAAAACAAATTGTGTCACCCCCTTTTCATGAAGGGGAAAAAGAAAAATAGTCTGCAAATAATATTAAAATTATCCTAATGTGCTTTAATCAAGGGTCAATTAATCTTAACCTACAGCATCTAATCGTTATCTATTTTGTAATGGCACAAGGGCAATAACTTAAGTAAGGTTCAAATAAACTTATCTCTGTCTGAATAAAACTGTATTCAAAGGGGAAACACAGGGCCAAATAATAAAATAAAACAAAACAAAATAAATCCAGGGGAGAGACGATGGTGCATCAACTATAGGATGTTATGTCTCTGGTGGCTTTGAGCAGGCAGCAATTGGTTCTGCATTTTGTGGGCAGAACTGGCTTGTAGCAGGCACAGGAGATTCATCAGTCTTCCTCTTGTGATTCACTTTTCACTTGTATCGTATTAGTCCATGGCGTCCACATCGCTGGTTGTGGGATATTGATCACGTAGCACTTTCCATAGTTCATTGCGAAACACAGTGAGGTGTTTTCAGAGCTCTCTGATCCTTGCACAGAGAGAGAGTCACTTGTGTCTGTAGACGTCGGTTTCAGTGTGTTGTGGCTGGAGGGCCAGATGGGTTCAATGTCTGTGACAGTGGTCAGGGTTGATTTGGAAGTGGTCAGGCACCCAGAGGCTTCTTCCTCTTATTCTTTCAGATGCTCCACAGTTCTTTGCAAATCATTATCAATATCCTATCCATCGGTGGAGGTCACAGTGTCGTTAATCATATGAGGGGAAAGCATTTAGCTGTTCAGTCCTGAGTATTTGCAGGCAGGAATGCGCACAGCGAGGAATGTCCGGGGGAGGGAAAGGTTAGGGATCATCCTGCTTGTCCTTCTCCATGTTTGAGGACTGTTTATCTTGTGGCAGGTCAAGGGAATGAATGAGGCTTTTGCCAGGTGGAAAGTATCCAAACAAAGAAATAAAATAAAAATAAAAGTGTTCCCCTTTATGAATGTTAATTATTAATTACTATAGAGAAACTAATCTTGCCTTTGCAGTGTAGAGTGAACAGGGCGTCCTCCAGAGCTAGAACCACACAGCTGTCCACAAAACAGGCTGGGGCCTTTAACTTTAGATATTAGAAGGACAGTCCACGCCTTAAAGATAAACCAAAAAAATAAACAACAGAAACGTGGTGCTCCTTTAAATTGAGATATCTATCTCCATTTTCTACTATCAGGGCCCTATATTGACAGAAATACCACAAAGCGTGTATTCAACCTATGAAAGAAAGGGGGACCTCTGGAGTATTAAAGGTCCCATATTATGCTAAATGCACTTTTTAAATGTGTTCGAACATGTCCATGCGTCCACGGTGTGCCTAGAGACTGCCAAAATATCAAAAAAAATAACAATCTCTCCTTTTCTCACTCTCCCCTTTTCTGAAACCCCCACCCCTCCCCCCAAAAACACTCCAGTCAGAATTATCCCCTTTTCTGACCTCACAAACCGTAAAGCCAGAAGCGTCCACTGTGCAGCCCACACCCCTATTTCTTATTGGTCCACGGCCCTGACAGACAGAGGGCGAGGCGTATCTGGCTTCGCTTCCGGACAGGGGGCGGGGGGAGCTCAAAGATTGTATATTTACGAGGGGACCTGCAACTCTTTTTTAAAAAATAGGCCATTGTGAGATTAGCTGAACATCAGCATAGTACAATAAATTATCTGAAAGTTTTTTTCAGCAAACAATTAAAGAAAAACGTATTAGGGACCACTAAGACCATATAATATGGTGTATAATAGAACCGAAAAGTGTATAATATGGGAGCTTTAACACAGCTGATTGTACCTTTAATTTTGCATAAGGTTAGGGCAGATTCAATTTTTTTTCAAACTGAATTTACACCAGTGCCATATAAGTAAAGGACACAATCGAAATAACTATAAGGGATTATACACGTAATTCAAACTCTTTTAAACTGAGAACAGTTATAAGTCTTGCCTACAGTGCCACTTTTGCGTAGATCAACAAGAACAACTCCCAAGCTTGTGTGTGTGTGTGTTATGGATATTTAGATGTCAGAGTGTGTGTGTGTTATGTGAGTTTGAGGTAGTGATTATTTTGTTAGTATCTGAGCTGAGGTAGACAACAGACAACAAGCATTTATACAGCGTACAATTAGTGAAATGCTGGTGTAGAGGCAGGAGAGTATATAAGACGGTTTCCTATGCAAAATCACTCAAAAATATTTTTCCTAAAACGAAATAAAAGACCAAACAGTGCATTGCTCAGCCAAACCATATCATATAAAACCCTTTTGCAAACATTATTTGTCTCTTTTCAATAAGAAAAAGTGCTGTCTCTATTTTATTTTTATTTATTTTCATTTTATTATTTTTTTAAGAAAATCAAAAAACTCTCTACTCTAAGAACGAACAGAGACGTTCACTAGTCTTCGAATAATTCCCGATTGGAGCTAAATGGCACGGTAAGGCCTTACCTTAGCACATACAACATCAACCAGGCAACAGTGCCTTTAAGAGGAAAATACTCTAGGACAGTACACAACCTCAACCACGGCACAGGCCGAAAAGTAACTAAATTCACACCCGTAGGCTCGTTCCGTGAATTCAAAACTATTAATTTACACTTAACCACGGCACAGGCCGTAAAGTAACTAAATCCACACCCGTAGGCTTGTACTGTGAATTCAAAACTATTAATTTACACACAGCACAGGCTGTAATAGTAACTAGACTCACACCCGTAGGTTTTTTTTTTTTAGTGAGTCCAAAACTACACACTTAAACACGGCACAGGCCGCAAAGTAATTAAACTCACAGGAGCTTAAAACTATACACTCAAACACGGCACAGGCCACAAAGTAACTACACTCACAAAAGGAAAATGCCATATGTATGTACACACTATGACAAGGTTATTTTACGAGCCACCAACTGTACGAGACACCCATCCCGCCGCGATTGTTTACAATTACCCTAATACTTACGTATTCATACTCACACTCAGTAACCTGATCACATAATTTGGATATTCAATAGACTACAATTTGCAGAGTTCATTTAAATAGGTTCTGCTTACCTTTAATTGTGAGATCTCTCTGTGATCAGGTTTCCGAGGTCAGTCTGAAGACGGAAAAAAGTCCACTGGAACCCTCGGCCCAATCACGCCTGGTCCTGGGGACGAAGGAGGAGAAAGTAGTTTAGAAACTTTTTTCTCCAAGCTATGATCTTAAATAACCATCCTCTATGCCAGTGGTTCTCAACCTTTTGAGCCGCGACCCCCAATTTAACATGCACTGCTGTCCGCGACCCCACTCCTAACGCAAACTTTCTTTTTTCTTTTTAACGAAATAAAACGATAACCAGAGTGTGCTATTTAGGAAGCCTCAACAAAACACACTAGAAAAACAGCCCGTGTTTCATTTTAAACATATATGTTGCTGAGAGCTTAAACATGAAAAAGAACGTCATAACATTTTGTAATAACAACTAAAGACTCTCAATCACTACCACTATTTAATGTGATGGATGGGCCTGCTTGTTTGAACAGATCAGCTGCATTCTTGGCTTTATGTTAGAAACAGCCACTCGGAGATCAGAATCAACAATAAGGAGTCGCGATCTGTATTTGTTTTTCATGTATGTCAGCGCAGAAAAGGTCTTTTCACACAGATATGTGGATGCAAATGGAAACAGTACATCGGTTGCTGCTTTTGACAGTGCTGCGTACTCTGTTGAAACTGACAACCAGAACTCTTCCAGTGCGCATGCCGAGAAAGCAGTCTGTAATGTGCGGTCAGAGGAGAGATCGAGCAGGGCGTCCTGCAGCTCTGATGGCAGGTGATGCGCGGTGGAGGTGGTGAAAGGCTGGCGTATCCAGTCGTACTTTTCCGGCGTGTCATCATTTGGGAAGTACTTACTGAAACTTTCAATCAGGCTTCTGAGGTGAGAGGCAATCATTCCTTTCATAGTTTGAATGGATATATCGTAACTATCCATAAAGTCCTCCAGCTCTGGGAACATTTCAACACTCCCCCCGTCCACTCGCGCAGCCCATTGCTCCAGCTTTCTCTTAAATGCCGTGACTTTATCAGAGAGAATAAGGACATTTGTGTTTGGGCCTTGTAGGACAAGTTTAAGCTGTTTAGTTTGTCAAAAATGCTGGCTATATATGCGAGGCTCGCGACCCACTTTGGGTCAGTCAGATAGTCAGCAAGGGGAGAACTACAGCCTGATAAAAATATGCGGACCTCCTCACGCAGTTCAAATAGCCTCGTTAAAACTTTGCCATGAGAAAGCCACCTGACATCTGTGTGAAAGAGAAGTGCTTCGTGGTCTGATCCCATTTCCTGACAGAGTGTGGCAAATAGTCTGCTTTGCAGTGGCCGTGATTTAATGAAATTAACCATCTTAACAGATGTTTGGAGAACATCACGAAGCTCTGGCTCGAGGCACCGGCCAGCAAGCGCTTCCCTGTGGATCATACAGTGCAGAAATTTCACATGGGGGGCTACCTCCAACACGCAGGCCCTCAAACCTTTTCTTGCCCCCTGCATAGCTCCAGCTCCATCTGTGCACACAGATACACAGCTCTCCCATCTCAGTCCTTCTTTTTGTATGTTACTGTTGAGCTTGTTGAAAATGTCCCGTCCAGTGCATGTTCCCTCCATTGATGAGCAAAACAACATATCCTCGTGCATTTTCCCTTCGAAGCTGTACCTCACAAAGGCCAGCAGCTGCGCATCTCCTGACACATCTGTGCACTCATCAATTTGCAGGGAAAATCTTCCACTCTTACTCAATCTGTCAATGAGTTGATCTTTAATGTCATTTGCTATGTCCTGAATGCGGCGCCGAAGGGTGTCGTTTGACAGGGGAATAGTTAAAAGAGCGTTAGATATTTTCTCCCCATGCATTGCTCTTGTCATTGCTACAGCTGCGGGACGGATGAGACTTTCCGCGATCGTGTGAGCCTTTTTCGATTGAGCCACCAGATACGCGACTTCATATGAAGCTGCCAGGGCCTTAGCAGGGACTGTAGAATATTCACTCACCGCTGTTTTTTGCATTTTTAGTTCTTGCTCCTTGCGCTGGAAAAAATCAATTGGCTTATCAATTAAGCTGCGGTGTTTTGTCTCTAAATGTCTTTTAAGTTTTACTGGCTTCAAGCTCTCTTGTGCAAGCACCTCAGAGCAAATGACACACTGTGGGTAGTCAATGCTGTTTTTTGTTGTGCAGGAAAAGCCATATTTCAAAAAGTCGCGCTGATATTTACGGACCCTGAAACGATTATCAGCCCCCGGTGTCGGCTCCAGTGCCATATGTTTCTCAGGTGGTGGTTCTGGTGGCTGATCTTGGGATCCCTGCTGCTGCTGCTGCTGACAGTCTTGTGCGGGAATACTTTTTCTTTTAAGCCATCGCTCCATTTTTTCAGCTAGCTAGCAAACTTTCTGCATCTGTGGCTAAAACAACAACGCGCCTTTTTTCACCTTTCCCCCGACTGTGCTTCACTGACCAGAATCTCACGCGGACACATCAAAATCATACAAACGCCGCGTTGATACAATTAATTTTAGAAATGAATTTCAATGAAGCAGAACACAACTAAAACAACTGTTTGAAATTATGTAATTTAGTATTAATGTAACAACTCTTAGGCGACTGTTATAATGTTTAAGTAGCCTAATGTTCAAGTTTAAGTTCTGCAATTTCAGACTGTCTGTGAACGCGTGTGGCCGTTTGTTGTGATGAGGTGAGGAGCGGGGAGGACTGGAGAGAGAGCTGTGTCTTTTTATGTGTGAACAAGAAGGGCAGACATGAGACTAGTGGACAGGTTCTTTGTTATTGTTTTGGTGTAGTTACGGCCGACAGTCACTGGTTTTGAGTGATAAAATGCCTGTTTAAGACCAACCGCTCGTCGTCCTTAACGTCCGGTCGGACGCTACATTAATTTTGCGCATATATATATATTTCCAAAATGATTTGGCGACCCCCAGAAATAATCTCGCGACCCCAATTGATTTGATTTTGATTTGATTTATATTTATTTCGTCCATGGATGTCTTCCAACAAAATTCATTTCAACATTCTCACATGTACAATCCATAAAACCATGACGAAAAGGAGGCAGGGTGAAGAATATCTTATATTTCCTGCCCCCTCAAAACAAACAAACAAATAAAAACACTCTCATGTCAATGCATGACGATAATAAATGAAACAAAATAGAAACCAAAACATCAATCTGAAACTGATTCCAAAACAAAGCAAACCATGATCACAACCATCAATATAGAAATCATAAATTTTTATTTCTATATTATATATAATATATTTAATAATATATAATATTTTTATTTCTATAAGTGCTCATACAAATTCATTGTTTTCTCTTTAAATTGTTTTTTAAACTGAAATATATTTGTACATTGCTGTAGTTCACGTTGCAGAGAATTCCATACTTTCGCTCCTACCACTGAAGTACACATTTGCTTTGCTGTTGTCCTTGCAACTTGATGCTTAAAGTGTCCTTTTCTTCTTCCTTAATTTTCTATAAGGATAAACAGATTTTGAAGATTTGCTGGCAGTACTTTATTTTTTGCTTTAAACATAACAATAAGTGTCTGTAATTCGACCAATTCTTTAAATTTTAAAAGTTTAGAGTGAAAAAATAAGATATTTGTGTGCTCTCTATAACCAGTTTTAAATATAATTCTTATTATTCTCTTTTGTAGCAGATAGAGTGACTTTGTGTTGCTTTGGTATGTGTTTCCCCACACCTCCACACAGTAGCTGATGTAGGGCAACACTAGCGCACAATACAGGGTTCTCAATGCCTTATAATCTAACACATATTTTACTTTATTTAATACAAAAGTACTCTTAGATATTTTTTTCTGTATGTGTGAGATATGTGGTTTCCACGTCAACCCTTCATCTAGCAGCACACCCAAAAACCTAATTTCCTTAAAGGGTTAGTTCAGGATTTTGGACATAGGGCCTGATTCCCAAGTTAACCTTGGTGTTCTTTATCGTTGGAGACAGTTTTCAACACATTTAATTCAGTCCTTCTAGTTGCAGAGTTTGCTCGTGCTAGGCTAGCGCACGGCATTGGGGAACCACTAGCCTGCTACTAAAACAGTCTTACCCACTCCACAGTACACCCGAGGCTATTCAATTATAACGCCAGACTATCGATGTAAATGTCTGTGTTGATAGAATAATTTTAGAAATAAAACTACCTCGCATATTGCATTTTGAGGGACTTGCTGTGTCTCAGCAGCAGTGTTTATTCCTGCTAGGCAGCGGCAGCGGCGGACTAATACCTAGGTTACCGGATCTATAATAGTTTGTTTACCTGCTGCTGTCATAGCTACAGACGCAGAGTACAGTGCACGAAGGAATTGTATTAGCCTATTCAATAAACAAGATATGGCCACGTTTGGAGGACTTAGCGATGCGTCTGCTTTTGAAGACGATGAGGAATTTGTTGTATCCACCACCGAACCGTACCTGTACGAGCCGGAATACACTGATGAAGAACTGAGAGAGATGGATGCGCAAAGGGCAGAAAGAGAAAGAGCGTCTTTAGAGACAGCCCCCGCTGGAGCTGCAGCAGAGAACCGGGACAGAACAACAGGAGACTGGTGGTGCCAGTGCAGAAAATGTATAGAAATGCCGACACAGGACGTGATGTGAACTCTCTGCCAGGGAAGTTTTGCATGTAAAGTTTACAAGCTTACAAGACTTTTCTATCAGCATACCTAAAGTTAGCAATTAGCCCAGCCAGGTACGCCTACCTGTAGCTATACCATTAGCTAACGTTGTCACTCCAAAATGCATGTCATCATCAATCTATCAGTAGGCTAACATTATGAAAGGGGCACGCTTTATTATCTAGTAGCCTACCAAAAGTTATTACCTGTTCATCAGTGGCTGTTGGTGCATCTGAAAAGACGGATGGCACCGCATTCGTTTTCAGTGATTTATAGCTCTTTAGATTGCGGGGTTTCTCGAAGTCGTCCGGTCTGAAATGATCGCTACAAATACTCCGTTTGCGAACAGTTTCCGCCGGTGTGTTGATGTCCAAGCCAGCAGCAACAAGCCACAGTTGCGTCCTTTCTGGATCTCGCACTGGAAATTTGTGGAAACTTTGTGGTGTCCATGTGTAGGGTTTATTTGTACAATTCCTGAATGCACACTGACGCACCATGTTGCCTAGTCGTTCGTTTCAGGTGCTGTCCCGCGCTGCTCTGTTTACTTTCTGCTGTAGTGATTCGGTTACACAGCAAAGTAAAAGTCCGCTGCTGCTGAGAAAGTAGTCCCTCAAAATGCGATAATTCATGCGATGCGAGGTTGGTTTTATTTCTAAAATTATTCTATCAACACAGACATTTACATCGATAGTCTGGCGTTATAATTGAATAGCCTCGGGTGTACTGTGGAGTGGGTAAGACTGTTTTAGTAGCAGGCTAGTGGTTCCCCAATGCCGTGCGCTAGCCTAGCACGAGCAAACTCTGCAACTAGAAGGACTGAATTAAATGTGTTGAAAACTGTCTCCAACGATAAAGAACACCAAGGTTAACTTGGGAATCAGGCCCTATGTCCAAAATCCTGAACTAACCCTTTAACTCGTTCAATGATTGTTCCTGCTATAGATAGTACAGTACTTTCATCTTTTTTTCTATTACCGAAAAGCATGAACTTCGTTTTCTTTAAATTTAAAGATAGTCTATTAATATCAAACCATTCCTTTAGTTTGACCATTTCTTGTTCCATACTTTTTACTAATTCATTTAAATCATTTCCAGAAAGGTAAAAGTTTGTATCATCTGCGAATAGAACAAAATTCAGTAACTTAGATACATCACAGATGTCGTTAATGTAAAGTATAAATAATATCGGTCCTAAAACTGAACCTTGCGGTATCCCACATAGAATTTGCATATTATTGGATTTGTTATCGTTATACTGAACATACTGTTGTCTTTTGTTCAAATAACTACTTAACCAATCCAATACTATTCCTCTCACACCATATGATTGTAGTTTTGATAGCAAAATTGAATGATCTATTGTATCGAATGCTTTCTTTAAGTCGATAAATACACCTATTGTATGCTTCTTATTGTCAGTTGCATTTACTATGTCCTCAACTATATTCATGACTGCAGAAGCAGTAGATCTCCCAGAACGGAATCCATACTGGCTCTCGTTCAACAGCTGCTTCTTTTCAATAAAATCATCTAATTTTTGAACAAAAATCTTTTCAAGAATTTTAGAAAATTGAGATAATAACGAAACTGGTCTATAATTTGTAAACATATGCTTATCACCATCCTTGTAAAGTGGGACCACCTTTGCTACCTTCATCCTATTAGGGAAAACTCCTGTTTGAAAAGAAAGATTAAATATGTAACTTAAAGGTTTAACAATGCAATCAATGGTGTTTTTCACAATGAACATATCTGACCCGTCCGTATCTGTAGATGTCTTGTTTTTTAATTTATTTACAATGGACAGAATTTTGTTTTCATTAATGTCTCCAAGAAACATTGATTGGAGTACTCTACTCCCCCTTATCCCTCCATCCTGTGGCCGTGCGTTATGTTTATCAATATTTTCTGCTAGCTTGGGCCCCACATTCACAAAAAAGGAATTAAATTCATTTACTACTTCGTTTAAGTTCTCAATTTTCTTATTATTCTCGTCTATGAAATGGTGTGGTATACCGGCCTGACCTGAAGTAGGCCTACTTTACCCAATCAGCCTATTCAAAATATTCCATGTTCCTTTTATATCAGTTTTGTTTTTTTCTAAAAGGCTACCAAAATAATCTTTTTTCGCTTTTCTCATTATTGTTGTTAATTTATTTTTATACAACTTATACTTAATTTCTGCTTCTTTTGACCTACATTTTATAAAATCTCTATAAAGTTTATTCTTCTTTTTGCATGCATTCTGTAGTCCCCTTGTGATCCAAGGGCTTTTGCCAAAGCGGTCCTTATACTTACACTGCACATATGGACAATGCCTTTCATATAAGGTGAGATATTTATCTAGAAAAGCCTCATATGCATCGTTTACTTCCCCAACATAAACCTCTTTCCAATCTTGCTTACTCAAGTCATTTCTAAATTCACAAATTGCTTCATCGGTCCTTTTTCTGACATATTTAGTCCTACAGCCCACTTCTTTCTCAGTGGCTATTTGACAATCCAAAACAGAAAAGACAGGTAAATGGTCACTTATGTCATTGATCAACAAGCCACTCTTGGTTTTACTCTCTAAAATATTTGTAAAGATATGGTCGATCAATGTCGAACATGTTGATGTTATCCGAGTTGGCTTGGTGATCAATGGGTACAACCCTCTACTGTATAGCATCTCCAAATAATCACTAGCTGGTACTTGTCTATGCAGACTCAACAAATCAATGTTTATGTCCCCACACAAAATATACATTTTCTTTTCGTTAAGCTGACACAACACTTTTTCTAGATGTTCATTAAATGTTTCTATTTTTGACCCAGGTGTTCTGTAAATACATGTAACAACAGCATTCCTCTTATTTTCCATATCAATCTCCACTGTAACACATTCAAATAAATCATTAATGGCTGTTGTCATACATTCTACAATCCTGCATTTCAAATAAGTGGTCACAAATAAGGCAACACCGCCTCCCCTCTTATTTCTTCTACTGCAATGATGCAGTTCATAACCTTCCATACAGAAATCTACACCTCGATCTTCATCAAGCCATGTTTCTGACAACGCTATTACTGAAAATTTATGTTTAAAAGACCTTATGTATTCCTGGATCTTGGCAAAATTTGCATACAAGCTCCTACAATTAAAATGTATGACTGAAAAATTGTTATCCAGGTTAACTGTGTCATTAAAGTTTTCTTCTGTATAGTAATCACACATGGAATCAATTGAGTTGAAACAGTTGTTTTCTGGATCAATATTGCATTCAAAATCATATAACTTGTAGTCTGTGTATTCAGATCTTAACAGTGTATGGCCCCCTGTAGGCACGGGCAAATCCGTTTCAGTCATCATTTTCTATTGTCAGTTAGATAACATGTCCATGCCAATAAGACTGCGGGTGCAGGCCATTCCCTCAAACCAGAATCTTTTCGGTATAACTGATGTATCCACGGCGCAAATAGGCACTCCTGCCCGCATCCATCCACACAGTCCCATAAAGAAACTATAAAATATAGGCCTACATCAAGCAACAAGTGCAACCAGGTTGAGAACAAAATAAATAATTTAGTCCACAATGAGTCCAAAGTGAAAATAAAAAATAAGCTTAGCTGCAGTCCTGAGAAAAAAAAGATCTGGGGAAAGTCCCCGCGCAGAAAACAAAAGTAGGGCTATATAGGCCTATGAAAAAGTAGCGGTAGCAGAGGCAGTGTGGTTTTAACAGTTTATAGAGCTTGAGCCTGTGTCTCCATGGAAGCATTATAGATCCAGATCGATTAACAGAAAATATAGGCCTACTATATACAGTCATAATAAAGGTGGAAAAGTGCTTCATACCTCGTTCCAATAGGCGCGCAGAACTCCATTCAAAACTTAAAAGACATAGGAGGATAGAGGCTTTTCGAAAGCCCTTCAAAAGAAGTAGAAAATAAAATGAATATCCAGCCAAAAACGTGGCTAATCTTCTAGTCTTCACCTGGCACGGAATTCCTATATTACTGTAGGGGGTCAAACCTATGGACAACCCTGTGCCGCCACCTTGCGGCCAAAACAATGCAGTACACCCTAACCTTTCAGGTGGGTGTGCCCAAACGCTAGCTTGAAACCCCACCCCAGATGACCCCGGATGACGCCGGGACTTCAAAAGCGCCCGCGCGCAGCCAAACTTCCTTTCTGGTGGCGGCGTTAGCTGACCCATATAGAAACAACAAGTCTGTACAGACCCACAAGGGCCCTCTTCAGCCCACAACTAACCACCACGTGTTTTTACGAAGACTATCTCCTGCGGCCGCGGTGATACCTAAAACAACAGTGTGAGTTAAAACTGTTCCTTTGGAACGACCAGAAGAACTAGGAAACAGGCGGGTTTACCGAGAAACCTGCCTTTGGACCAAGGACGTAAGCCGGTCGAGTTGTCCCCGACCGCAACCACTACACCCGGGAAGCAGGCGAGTTTACCTAGAAACTCAGCCTCTCGGACCGCGGACTGGACCCGACCGAGTTGTCTACGATCGGAAACCCCCCCGCACAAAATCAGCGAGCCCTTTGCCTTTTTCCTGCGATCTGAAGACCGCAGAGATCACCTCACCCGCTCCCCGAACGCCACAGGCGCGGAGCCTCCGTCTCGTGAGCCCCAGTCCGGAAAGGATTGGCTGCCCGCCATAACGACGACGAGCTACTGGAAACTAGCTTTCCCACAAGTGAGATTTTGGCATAATAATTACCTGGGCAGATGTTTAGTTTAGTATTACTTTTTAAAGTGTGAACAATACTGTTTATTTTCGATTCTGTGTTTGCTATTTTTGAACAAGCTGTGATCTATCTCTGTTTGTCCTCTCCCCAACGGAGAGTCAGGACGTTCAGCTGGTCACTTCATTCAACGCTGCAGTGTGGTTTTTTAAGTCTGCTGTATCTTTCTTTCTCCCCCCTTTGCGCTCAAGCGTGTTCTTTCCTCCTCTTCCTCTCCTGCACGCACGTACACACATGTTAGATAACCCTTATGGTGGTCTTTATTGGACATAATTGGTGTTAAGATCTTTGATAGAATCCCGTTTAAAGGAGCGAGTGATTTCGAAATCCCCCGCCCCAGTCTTCTTCTTGGCCCTTTGTTCTGAAATAGACGCCATTTTGAGTAACCGTGGTAGCTACTTCCCCCTACCGGGTGGAATTAGAATAGCCTAGCCGGCAGCCATTTTGTGGCATTAATAACCTGCTTTCGATCGCCATCTGGTGCCTGTCGTCCTAAGTCACGTGGGAGCTTCCCCCCCCCGTCCCTTTCCTTGCTTCGCGTCACACACTCACTCACTCACACACACACACACACACACACACACACACACATACCACACACACCCCCCTTACTCACACACTCACATACCCATATACACACACACACTCACATACACATATACACACACACACTCACAACACATACACACACACACACACACACACACACACACACACACACACACACACACACACACACACACACACACACACACACACACACACACACACACACACACACTCACTCACTCACTCACTCACTCACTCACTCACTCACTCACTCACTCACTCACTCACACACACAACACACACCAATACACACATTGGTTCATGGCTGTATAAATAACAATGTTCTAGACGTTTTCTTTGATTAAGTGTATTTGCTTTATGCGTATAAAACGGATGTTACCTTAAGTTTCATTGTGTCTAAAATAAATGTTCTTTTTTTTTTTTTTTTATTTATAGAGTATTGCATACATCAAAACATTGTTTACAAGTTATTTCTTGTTGTTGATTACAGAAAATAAAAAACAGTACAAGTGAAACAATCAATGATCGTAACCAGCAAAACCTTAATACTCCACTTTCTGTTTTTTTTTTGTTTTTTTTTCCCTACTTTTCTAGAACAATGTAACAGGGATGCATTGACAATAATAATATATCAATATATCAAAGAGAGAGAAGAGAAAAATTAAAAATTAAAATAAATAAATAAAGACACCTTTTGAAGGGGGATAACCTAGCACCTTTTAGAGTGGGTGTATTTTTTACATCGAATAAATAAGAAAAATAGAAATAAGAAAAACGTAGCATGTTTTTTCTAGACTAGAAATAATAGACATAAATAAGAATACAAACAAAAACAAATAAAAAGGGCAACAATCCATCACATGTAGGGGTTCGGTTTGGGAGATTTTTCTTCCCTTAATCCATCAGATCTATATAATTTGTCTGCGTCTTTTTCATGAACAAAGTCCAATTATCCCATATCTTAGTGAACTTGTCCATTTGTAAATTAAGTGAGAAGGTTATTTTTTCCATCAGATAAATGTCATTAATTGTGTCTGCCCATTCTTCTAATGTGGGAGAATCGGGATGCAACCAATGTCTAGTAATGTTTTTCTTAGCTACTGTTATCATTATTTGAAATAAATATTTATCAATATTTCTCATAAAGAAGTCAGCTTTACCTAGAATAAATGTTTCGAAGTTATTAGGAATTTTCGTGTGGAATATTTTTTCCATTGTTTTATGTACCTCTGACCAAAAATGTTTTAACCCTGGGCATTCCCAAAATATATGCCAATGGTTTGCATCCCGATTTCCACAGCCTCTCCAGCATTTAGAGTCTCCTCCAGAGTAATGGGCTTTCAGTTTTGGAGTAATAAAAAATCTTACTAAGCACTTCCATGCGAACTCCCTCCATGTGTATGAACTAGTACATTTCCATTGTGAATCACAGTAGTTATGCCATTCCTCTATTGTCATCTCAAAGTTTCCCTCTCTTTCCCATTTATTTTTTATGTATTCTGTAGAGTATGTTTTTTTTGTCAAGAAACCTTTATATAATCTAGAAACTGTACCTTTGTTAGATTCACCTGAATAGGCCCTTAAAATTTCTTTCAGCACCGGGTCTTCCAAATCTATTGGATTTTTTTTTCTACATTTATCAAAATAGTTACGCAACTGTAAATACCTAAAAAAATCTTGTTGCTCTAAGGAGAAGTCTTTTCTTAGAGTTTGGAAATCTTTCAATTGCCCTTTTTTTGTAAGTGAGTAGAAGGTTGTAATCCCTTTGTCTATCCATGTTTTAAATCTAAGATCTAATTGATTGGGTTTAAAGTCAGAGTCATACGCACTCCACCTAATTATCCATAATTTATCCATTAATTTATATTCTGTCTTGATTGTATTCCAAACTTTAAGTTGAAACTTAAGCCATGGGTTTTTCAATGTATCCATTATTCGGCCTGACTCTTTATTTCCCAAGACTGCCTGAATAGGGGAATCTTTAATTAAACTCTTTTCAATGTCCTTCCATCTTGCATTATAGTCCTGATTGCATAAATTCAATAAGGGCCTAATTTGGGTTGAGTAAAAATAATCTCTCAAATGAGGAACTCCCATTCCACCTTCTTTTTTCGGGAGTTGCAATGTCTTGAATCGCACTCTCGGTTTTTTCCCTTGCCAAATAAACCTCGAAAGAATTTTATCCCAGTCGTGGAATTGTATTTTGGAAATTTCCACGGGGAGAGCCTGAAACAAAAACAAAATTCTAGGAAGAATATTCATCTTGATGGATTCTATTCTTTGAGTCAAACTCATAAAAGGGTTAGAATTCCATCTTAATATGTCAGATTTGATCTTATTCAGGAGTGGGTCATAATTAATTTTTTTAATAGTTGTAATTTCTTTTGGTAATAATACCCCAAGATATTTTATTGCCGTTTGGTCCCACTTCAGATGAAATCTGTCTTGTAAAGCTCTTGGTGGAGTATAGTTTAATCTTAAAATTTGAGTTTTTTGGATGTTTAATTTATATCCCGCATATTTGCCAAATGTTTCTAACAAATCGAATAATTCAGGTAGAGATTCAGAAGGTTCACTTAAAAACATCAAAATATCGTCCGCGTATAGCGCCACCTTGTGTTCATCATTATTTATGCTAATTCCTTTGATACTGTTTCTTTGCCTGATCCACTGAGCCAGCGGCTCAATATACAATGCAAAAAGAAGTGGTGACAATCCACAGCCCTGCCTAGTACCTCTTTCTAACTTAATAGATTTTGATAGATGTCCGTTTATTTTAATTTGGGCGGATGGGTTATTATAAAGAGAGCTGATACCTTTGATAAAATGTTTATGGAAGCCAAATTTTTCAAGGACCCTGTACAAAAATTCCCAGCTTACTGAGTCGAAGGCCTTTTCCGCATCTAGACTAACCAATAAGGCCTGTAAATTGTGTTCTTGAATATGGCTTAATATACTTAGTGAGCGTCTTATACTATCATGCGTTTGTCTCTGTGAAATAAATCCAGTCTGATCTGTGTGAATAAGCATGGGAAGGACTGCTTCGACTCTTCTTGCTAGGATTGATGTATATAAATTTTAATCGACATTAAGTACAGAAATTGGTCTAAATGATCCACAGTCTAATCTATCTTTTCCCTCTTTGGGGATTACTGATATAGTAGCTTCTCTCCACGTAGGGGGGACAATGCCTTCTTTTAATGCTTTATTAAATATATGGAGGAGGCTTGGTTTTAATTCAGTCCTAAAAGTCTTGTACCATTCGGAGGAGAATCCATCCGGTCCCGGAGACTTGTTGGATTTTAGCTTAGAAATCGCTTTATCCAATTCTTCCACTGTTATGTCTGCCGTCAATTTATTATTTTGGTCTTCGATTAAGGGGGGTAGGTTAAGAGAATCTAAGAATTGTTTAATATTTTGCTCCCCCTCCAATTGTGGTTGGGTATATAATTGATTATAATATTTTTGGAAGGCTGTTTGTATTTCTTCTCTTTTGAATACCAAGGTCTTTGTATCCGGGTCTCTAATTTTATAGATAGTACTGTCTGCTTTTTGTTTTTGTAATTTTCTCGCTAAAAATTTTGCAAATTTTGTACCAGCTTCATAGTATTTTTGTTTTGTATAAATCATATTTTTTTGTATCTCTTGAGTATATAAGGTATTTATCTCCCTCCTGATGTCCTTTAATTTTACTGCCACATTTGCGTTTAGGTCCTTTTTATGTTTTGTCTCAAGCTCTCCCAGTTCTTCGTTTAATTTTACTAATCTCAGTTGTCTTTCTTTCTTTTTCCTTGCACAATAAGAAATTATTTTCCCCCTTAGAACAGCTTTTAAAGTGTCCCATACAATTTCTGAGGCAACTTCTCCATTATTATTTTCTTTTAAGAATTGTTCTATTTCTTTCTTTATTTGTGTTTTAAATGGCATATTATTAAGGATACTTGAGTTCAATCTCCATAAAGTATTTCCTACTTGGCTGTTTATTTTAATTGTTACCATAACTGGGGCGTGGTCTGACAAATCAATATTTCCATGTTCACACTGTTCCACTCTATGACGGTCTCTCTTGTAAATAAAAATATAATCAATTCTTGTATACACGTCATGAGGATGAGAATAATGGGTATAATCACGCCCTGTCGGGTGTATTTCTCTCCAGAGATCTATCACCCCCAGTTCTGACATAAGAATTTTAATTTGTTTGTGAGTTGAGGTTTGAGTATTCATCCTTGAGGAGTCTAACCTCGGATTGATACGTATGTTCCAATCACCCCCGCATATAAGGATGCCTCTTGCTTCTGACATTAAATCAAATATTTTCCTATAAACAGAGATGTGACTGCCTGGAGGAATATAAACATTTAGTATTGTTATTTCAGTATCTTCTATCTTCCCTGAGACCAACACATATCTTCCTTCTTTATCTTTTATCTCCGAGGTTTTCTCAAACGGGACTCTATTGGATATCAAAGTGGCTACTCCTCTTCTATGGCCTGATTTGTATGATGAGTAAAATACTTTTGAAAATCCCATCCTTTCAAGTTTTTCATGCTCAACTGAGTTAAGATGAGTTTCCTGTAATAATGCAATATGTGCTTTTTCTTTTTTCAATTTATTCAGAATCTTACTTCTTTTTATTGGGTTAAGGAGTCCATTTATGTTATATGAAATAATCTTAATTTTTTGGTTATCTGTCATAGGCTTTTTGTGCTACGTTGATCCCATCCTGCCTTCTCCCTCTTGGTGGTGTTGTTATTTTTTTAAGAACATTATGCATCCCAAAAACATTTATGAACCTTGAGAACAAAACTATATACAAAAATAAGATGAACTTCAATCTTATTAGAACCATTCTACCTGTTTTAGCGTACGTTGCTTCCTTTGGTGAGGCTCGATCTAATCGAGCCTTTCTAGTGCCCCTGGTGTTAAGGCACTCATGAAGGGAAAATCCTCTCTTTCCAGAGAGAGGAGCCCTAAAAGATGGTTGCATATCGTCCATTGACATGCACACTACATCTTTGTGTCCCGACTACTTTCTAGTGTTATCTGTAGGAGTCCTCAGTATTTGTAACTCAAAACAAATCAGAACTATCTCAGCTCTCGCAGTTCAAGCTAGGAAATACACATTGCTTATAACAGTCTTATAGTTCCAGGTTAGCTCTTAATAGGTCCACAAAAAACTATATTGTTCAATTAAATCAGGTTGCTAGGCTTGAACCACATAAATCAGGCTAATATTTACTTGGTGGAGTGTGTGTTTCGTTTGAATTCCTGCAGTTTTTCTCTGATGGACCGCTGTCTGGTTCTCCCTTCTCGTTGCGTCTCTGCGGCTGTGCCCGCTGTCACCTTCGGGTCCCCGGCCACCTGCCATGCCGAAATGAGTTGAAGCTCCCGGTCATCTTGGTCGAGTGGTGCCGTGATGACGGTGACCGGTAGTCCCAGCGAAGCCATGTCCTCCGTTGCCTGCGCCGCGCTCTGGTACAGCTGGATGCCATCGTTATAGTAGACTCGAAGTTTTGCTGGGTAGGGGGTTTGGAACTTGATTTTCCGCTCCTTCAGTATCTTCTTCGCCTCAAAGTATTCAAAGCGATGTTTAAGCACCGCGGGTGGATAGTCATGGTCTATGAAGAAGCGGGTGTTGTTGTAGTAAACAGATTTCTTCTGCCATGCTCGGCGGATCACCTCTTCCTTTATTCTGTAGCTAGCAAACTTAGCAACAATAGACCGGGGCTTTGACCGTGCGTCCCCTGGTTTAGCTGCCTGAACTCGGTGAGCTCGCTCGATCCGGACCTCCATGTCCTCCGAAATATCCAATGTTTCTCTCAGTAGTTTCTCTAGGAAGCCACACATGTTCTCGCCCTCATCCTTCTCGGGTATACCATAAATCCGTAGGTTATCCCGGCGGGCTCGCCCTTCTTGGTCAATTAGCTTAGCCTCGGTGTTAGCTTGGCGATGCATTAGCTTTTTCATGAGCCTGCCCATAGCCTGTAGTGCTGTCTCGGCTTCTTCAATCCTACCTTCAGCTTCATCGAGTCTGTCGTTTGTTCTGCGTTGTTCTTCTTTTATCTCTGAGAGTTGTTGTTTATTGTCGCGCCTGAAGTCTTTTATCTCCCGCAATATGCAGCTCAAAGTAGTATGCTCTGCCCCATCATCCTCACTAGGCCCGTGGGTAGGGGAGCTACTCGGGCTAGCTTGCGTTAGCTGAGACCATTCTTCCTCATTCCGTGTCTCTGTTGCGACCTGAGTTCTCCTACTTGCTTTCTTACTAGCTCTGCCCTCTGCCATATTTGTTTCAGTTCGTTGTTCGGGATATTCTCAATGTTTTTAGGGCTATTTTCTTAACAAGTCGGGGAGCGCAGAAGTCAAGCAGCCATCTTGTGTCACGTTCAAGGCGGAACCTCCTAAAATAAATGTTCTTATATTGTAACTAGAAGTGTTTGTGATTTATTTGTGTGGATATTATTGGAGTGTCATCAATCAACAAGTAGAAGGATTCTGTAGCCTTCAGAGTTTAAGATCATATTACCAAATTTACAATAGTAATTATTTGATTACATTATTATATGGAAATGATCATTGAGACTAGGATTTATTAATGTTGATTCCTTTAACTGAACATTAAAGTAATCAATATTTAAGAATAAACCATTGATTAAACGAGACAATTTGCTATTATTTTTCCATTCTTAAAATGAATGGTGGTGCCCCTTTTCAACTTTAATAAACTATTAAAGTATTACTAATCATCAGATTAATTTCTAATAGCAGAATTAATCTGAACCACCTGTACCCGCTACATTACCCAAAAGCATATTTGGCATCATCTTCATTTGTAGCGGTCCAGGTCTTTCAGCTCCCTAATCATCAACACTTTCTCCGCTTCAGGCGAGGGGCCATTCAACCTTATCATCACCTTGCAATCTCTAGTCCAGGTTCCCTTTATTTTGTGTTCCTTCCATAGCTGCCGTGCTACCCTAGCAATCTCAGCATTTTTAGATGTTAGGTGTTCGTTGATGTACACTGCCGTGCCTTTGAGCTTTTTCCCCTGCATCAATAGCTCTGTTTTGTGTTTGCGACTCACAAAACGCATTATGATTCTGGGCTTGATCGCGCGGTCCTTACTTGGTAGAGTGTGACAAGCTGTGATGTTGCTCTTGTCCAGGTGGATGTTCCTACTTTGAAGAAAGGATATTACCTGCGATTCGACCGATTCTTGATCTTGCAAACTTAAACTTTCCTCGCCGTCTGTCTTGGTCGCCGCGGCAGCATACGTCCTCGGTTTAACACCAAGGCCGCTTATTATTACATCTTCTTTGCGGGTGAACAATTCCATGTCTTGGATTTTACGTTCCAGTTCATCCATCTTCAACACTTTGTTTTCAAGTACAGCAATCCTGCGATCTTTTGCAGCCATACTTTCTCTGAGTTCTTTGACTTCTGCCAAAATGTTTGTGATCTCAGTTTGCCCTGCTGCAACGTCTCTTATATCTAGCGTCAATTTCTTCAGTGTTTCATTCATTTCTCTTATTGTTTCTTCCATCGTTACCTTCCTTGTAGTCATTGTAGCCTATAAGTTCCACAATAATATTAGTTTGACTTGCCAATTAAGACATATATCGATAGAATCAACAAACCATAGAGGAGCCGCGAGCTGCAGCTGCGTTGCGTTCAAAGACCGCCGTTGCGTTTGGGTCGGGACCCCAAGTTTGAGAAAGGCTGCTCTATGCTACCAAATTTGTTGTGAAATTAATTCAACCAGGATAGCATGAAGGACAGAGTTTCCAGTCAGGAGGTAAAGTTAATAAAGTGATATTTATTTCACAAAGCAGAATAGGTGTCTCGTACAGTTAAACGTGCACGGACCTAGATATGAGAAGTCAACCTAGAGTTAAGTTCTCAGAAGAAGGTGCTTAAACAGAAATGCACTTGAGAATATATAGGGATCCCTCTTGTGAGGTCCCATAGGTCAAAGTCAAAACATGATGCAGGTGGGCGTACTCTACCATACATGACCTGGTCGGAGCACTGAATATCGCCATTCAAGCCGGCTCTCTCACTTCCTCTTCTTATCAGTGATGATGTGTGCATGTTGTCGAGGTGCATTGAGTGGGGGGCCCCTTGTCAATCTAATCTAATCTAATCTGGTGCCTGGTACATGTTCAACTGTCAATTATGTCAATTGGCACATATTGTCATGTAATAGTATGAACCATTCTCTGTTATAAGTATGTTTTCCAAGAATGTGTTGTAAGAGTGTACGTGTAAGTATCAGCCAAAGTGCCTTCGTGTCACTTCTGTTATCTGGCATGTGCTTAGGGTCAACTAGAGTTCTGTACATGTGTCACTTCTTCTTTTATGTAACCTATTATGCTGACATCCGAAATAAGATTGTCTGGGGATACAAACTGTCTTACAAACTTCCTCTTATCTAAGGCCTCTATGTGTAATATGTGTATATTCTAGTGCGTGCTGATTAAAGCTAATATATATATATAATGTGAGTGGGCACCTCTAAAAGTTAATTTTCTCTACATATCCATGCTAAAAGGAAGCAGGATTATAACCTCGTTTAGCACATTATTTTTAAATATTTTATATTATTTATTCTTTTTTTTCTCCCCCATCTAATTTTGACGATTTTTAGAAAAATGTGTTGGTTTGTAAGCGCTAAGGGAGCATGTTTAAATAAAACCTGTGAACCTTAACTTTTATATGTATTTTATTTCATGTTTCTATGTGCTACACAGGCTTAGATATTAAGGTTTTGGTAGACTTTACAATTCATACTATTTTTTCAGAAACCCCTCAGGCATTAAGGACATGCATCCAAGATTGCCATAGTCATCAATGGGTTAACGTAGCGTCTTCTTTGGCCAGACGTCTCCTAAGATAACTAAACATCAGGCGGTGGCGGTGGCGGCGGCCCCCCTCCCCCCCCTCCACCCCACAACCAATACTTCTATAGAAGCACAACAGCCCTTGGCACACACAATTACGCCCACCACGGGCCCCCGTCCAGGAACCCGCAGCATCACGGTGGAGACTCAACTACACCCACCGCCGAGACTACAACTTCTGCCCACACCTACGGAGTTCACAGACTTGAGCGGCCAGCCCCATAGCCCTGCAGCCGGGCCGGACCGGACCAGCCTCCGTTTTTGAGGACCCCAGTCCCTCCCTCTCACTCTCCCCACCCTCTTCCTCCCCCCTCCCTTCTTCACATTTGCCTTCATTTCAGGTCTCACCCTCCCCGAAGGTGCCCACTGAGCGACCCGTGACCTTCAGCCTACGGCCACTGGCCCCTTGCACACAAAGGGCCCCGAGGAAACGGATGGCCACTCGGTCACCTCTTGCTACTACCAGCTCCCCCAAGGTCCCTGCTCGGAAATCAACCCCTTCATCTGGTGCTATGGCCCTTGAGACTCCCCCACCAATACTGCCTGATCTGTCCACTGAGGAGACCCACATGTCGCCGGTCTTGGGCCTCACCACGGCTGGAACAAACAACCCACGACACGGGACTCTACAACAGCTACAGGCGCCCCTGACCCCATCACTCTTGGCCCCAGTACAGGCCACGGCACTGAGGCAACTCAGCTTTACCAAGTCGGTGCTGGAGACCTCCACTCCTACTCGCTGGCCTACTCGTCACATCAACACCATGAAAAATATGAAGGAATGGTCTCTTACAGTTCGACACAAGTGGGTAATTATTGGTGATTCCAATTTGGCCAGAATGCCACCCTTTAACACTAGAACCGCCACGGGGTCAATTTGACCCGTGGCTGTTTTTCAATTGCCCATAACTATGTTTTAATAAAAAATTGAAGTTCCCCACTCTTTGACTTTTACTAAAATGGTGTTGTGTTGCATATCCTATTGTTTAAAAAAATCAAAACAAATCCAAATGAAAAACACAGGCTTTTATACCTAGAAACGCCACAGCGGGTCAAAATGACCCAGTGTATTTTTCGCGTTCGACGTTCCAGGTTGCTATGGCAACAGCATCCTCGAGCGCGAGCCCGGACGTTGAGTTATTATCAAGTTATTACACAACTATATACAAGCTCCCAAAATGGACAAAAGGAAACAATGTATGGATACCAGACAAGCACTGGTTCTCCTCAATGAACTGACTGATGGTGAGTCTGATGGTGGGGAGATATCAGGACTGAGTGAGGCGTCTTTGGGCGGCTCTTCACCTGATGCCAGCTCATCTGAGAGCGACCCTGAGCCGCTGAGAGAAGTACCCTAAAAATGAGCTAGAAAACTTTAAAGGTGCTGTACATCTAACTAATTGGACTAACTTAATGCCAGGGCTAAATGTGGAAGAAGATTGTAGTATATTCACAAATGAAATTGAGAGCATAGTGCATAATTTCACAAAAATAGTCAAAGGCAAAAAAAATCAAAAGAGGTCGCTACCATGGTTGAACTCTGAAGTACTGAAATTGATGAAGGATAGGGATCTTGCGCTAATAAGGGTATTAATGTCAAATCGGGTGAATGAAAAACGCATATTTGTTATGCTACGGAATAAGTCCACTAAAGAGATAAGGAAAGCTAAAGCAAATTTCTTTATAAGTATCATTAATGAGGCGAAAGGCAATACAAAATTAATTTGGAACCAGATCCAGATGCTCATGGGGTCGGATAATCTAAGGCGCAGCAGGCAATTAGAACTAAAAAACAATGGTAACCTAATGCAAGATCCAGCAGATTTGGCTAAAGCATTCAATGAATACTTTATTGATTCTGTCGCTGAGATTACACAATGTTTCCCTGACACATGTGTGAATCTCATACCAGTTAATATTACTTTGCCTGTTTTTAACATCAATTGCATCACAGACAGTAAAGTTCAAATGCTCGTAAATTCCCTCAAACCCTCCACCACAAAAGATGTTTATGGTATGGATTCAGCCATGCTCAAACACCTAAAAGATGTATTGGTACTCCCCATTACACAGATCATCAATCTGTCAATCTCACAAGGGGTATTCCCACAGGTTTGGAAGACAGCCGTTGTATCACCTATTTTTAAGTCAGGCGATTCTCAGGCTATTTGTAATTACTGACCAATCAGCATCTTGCCCGTAGTGTCGAAGGTGGCAGAGAAGTGGGTAGCAGAACAACTCATTTCTCATTTAAACAACAGCCCCTTCTCACTGCATCCCATGCAATTTGGTTTGAGAGCAAATCATTCTACAGACACTGCCAACTGCCTCTTAATTGAAAAGGTTAAGTCTATGATGGACAAGGGAGGTACTGTTGGGGCTGTATTCTTAGACCTGAGAAAAGCTTTTGACACAGTAAATCACAAGGTACTCATTTCCAAACTCTCCTCATTCAATTTCTCCAATAACGCCCTCAAGTGGTCAGAGTCATATTTAAAGAACAGAACCCAGTGTGTGAATGTCAATAATCAAAAATCTTCTGCGCTGGATACACTAACTGGTGTCCCACAAGGGTCAATACTAGGTCCACTTCTATTCAGTCTTTACATAAATGACTTGCCCTCTGTGTGCTCTGATGTAGAGGTTCAGCTTTATGCTGATGACGCTGTGATTTTTACACATGGCAGGACTAAACTTCAGGCTGCAGCAACACTCACCAATGCATTGAACCGCATCTCAACTTGGCTAATTCAATCATGCCTTCAACTAAATACATCCAAAACAGTCTGCATGTTTTTTTCCAAAAAGCAATGTAGCACTCCAGATCCAGCCATAATGCTGTCAGGAGGAAAATTAGAAGTTGTCGCTGAGTTCAAATACCTAGGCCTCCTAATCGACTCTCAACTGTCCTTCAAATCTCATGTAAAAAAAGTTGGTCACAGGGTTAAGTTTAACTTGTCGAATTTTCGGTTCATCAGAAATTCAATGACCACTGATGCAGCCAAGATTTATATGCATGCTATGATAATGTCTCATTTCACATACTGTTTGACCAGCTTTGCACAAGCCAATAAGACAACACTTAAAACACTTGAAACACTGTATAAGCAAACCCTGAAAGTCTTGGACCGGAAGTCAAACACCTACCATCATTGTCTTATTTTAAGAAAGTATAAACTTCTGAGCTGGGACAACCTAATAAAGTATGCAAATCTTTGCCTTATTTTTAAAATATTGCACAACAAAGCCCCCCAACCTCTTCAACAGTGTATCACTCAGAGGTCAAATTCAAACCGGACAACCAGAGGCTCGTCCCGGGGAGACTGTGTAGTACCGTTTAGAAAAAGTGCCTTTAGCCACTCGGCATTCTCAGTTATAGCATCACAGGAATGGAACTCACTACCAGCTCACATAAGAGAAATTAGTTCTTACCGTCCCTTTTCAGGACAGCTGAAAATATGGCTCATTAGTAATCAATTGTGTACACACTAGGACTGTTTGTCCTGCTTGCTTGTCTCTTGTGTGCTCCTGTCCTGTGTTGTTCATGTGAGTGTCTAATTGTATATGTTTGTGCTGCATGTTTGTGCTGCTTGTCTGTGCTTTATGCTGCTGTACATGTGTTTTTATTGTAGGTGTGTCTGTCCTGCTCTATCTACTGTTTTGTACACTTTTCTCCACTTTTAATGTTTAATGTACGCTGTGTTTTATTGTCTGCTTATTTTATTGTTTGTTTGCCATTGTCTGTCAATTCGTTCTTACTATGTGTTACTGTATTTTCTGAGTTGACTATGTTGTTTTTTAATCATTGCTTATACATGCATTTTATTTCTGTAATTTTAGGTTGCCTTTTACATATCTGGCAGGGGACAGCAGATGAAAACTAGCCTCTTAGGCTAACTCTGGCTCACTTACATTTTGAATGTTGATTAGTGTACAATGTCCCTGAAATAAACCAATAAAATAAAATAAAAATATCCTTACGGAGTCATCTGGTCCGACAGCCTACGCTAAGCGTAATATCGAAAACAAATATACATAATTTCTTTGTATGTGCGATGAAGATATGTTACAGCACATAAGAGCGTGCACTGTGGCTGAGGCACGGAGGGGAAATGAGGAGAGAGCATCCTGGGATCTTCCCTTGGCAGAGCTGAAGGCCTTTATAGCTCTGCTGTATGTGAGAGGGGCTTTCTGTGCCAACAACATCGACATGGAAAGTTTCTGGTCCGAACATTGGGGGAATACTTTTTTCATCCAAACAGTGTCGAGGAACAGGTTCCGTGACATACTGCGCTACCTGCGCTTCGACCACAAAGAGACACGGCCCGGCCGTCTGACGGAGACCAAGTTTGCTCTCGTCTCTGAAGTTTGGGAGAAGTTTACTTCCAATTGTATTTCCGCCTACAAACCGGGACCCGAGATTACGGTGGATGAACAGCTGTTCCCCATAAAAGCGCGATGCCGTTTCACGCAATTCATGCCAAATAAGCCAGATAAGTTTGGCATAAAGTTCTGGCTGGCCGCAGATGTGGAAACAAAATATCTGCTAAACAGCATCCCATACCTCGGCAAGGATGGAGGAAGACCTGCAGAGCTATCCGTGGGGGAAAGTGTGGTGCTTAAATTGGTCGAGCCCTTCGTCGGTAAGGGAAGAAATGTAACAACCGACAATTTCTTCACCTCCGTCCCACTCGCCAAAACCCTGCTGGCAAAAAAGACCAGCCTTGTAGGTACCATCAAGCGAAATAAGCGTGGGCTACCCCCTTGCGTGAATGGCCGAGGGGAGTTGTTTGAGACGAAGGTGCTGAAGCACGGCAAAATAACTCTAAGCGTGTACCAGTGCAAGCCTCGGAGAAATGTCACCATCCTGAGCACTCAGCATCAACATGTGTCCATCTCCACTGACACAAAAAAGAAGCCAGAGACGGTGTTATATTACAACAGGACCAAAGTGGGAGTGGACGTGCTGGACCAAATGGCTCGTCAATACTCGACAAAAGGTTAGATCTATTTCTATTACTATTATAAGGTAGCTTATTTGATTAAGTATAGGCTACTAATAGGTTTAGCCTTCTAATTAGGACTATGACGGTTTAATAACTGTATGCCATTAATCAAATAAGGCCTCTCTCTCTATCTCTCTCTCTAGCTGGCACACGTAGATGGCCCGTTGCCGTCTTCTACAACATGCTCGATTTGGCCGGGATCAATGCGTGTGTGTTGTACCGGAGCTGCATGAAAAACAACATCCCCAGGAGGGAGTTCATCCTACAGCTGGCCCATGAGCTGCGCGCTGAGCGGATGGCATCCAAAGAGCCACCGCGCATCTCCGTGACCCCCAGAGAGGAAGAAGAAGAAGCGAGGAGAATGACCTGCACGGTGAAGCAAAAGTGCAAACAAAATAAAACTTCCGTGAAGTGTGTGGAGTGCAGGAAAGCTGTGTGTGGGAAATGCACAGCCAAGGTGCTGCACGTATGTTGCAAGTGTGTGTGAGTGATATGGCTTCGGAGGTGAAATGATTAATGTTAATGTTGTAAATAATGAGCCTATATTTAATCAGTTAAGCCTTCTTAAAATACATTTGTGTAAAGTTTGTTTTGTAATCAATTGTTATATTAGGCAATATAGGCAAATCAGTTAACCAAACGTTTGATTTGTCACGTAACCGTTCTTTTTGTTTTTACCCCGGGCCACTCTGTTTTATTATTTTCGATATGATCTTGTAAATAGAAATGTTTTAATTAATGGCAGATGTTGAAATGGTTAATGATCGCTTTCTGTAAATAAATTAATAAGGAGCCCTATGGCGAATCTGTAACATAAAAATAAGTTTGATTTGTCACGTATCGTTCTTGTTTTACCCTGTTTATTATGGTATGATCTTGTGAATAAAAAAGTTGTAATTGTTATCTTAATTGTCCTGATGTTTTTGTAGACTTTTCATACATTGTTAAAATGCATAAACCGATAATTGAACATGTGAAAGGTTGCCATGACTTGGCAAGTTAAATCTCCCACACGCGGTTATTTATTTATTTATGGGCTATTTTATTATTTAAATAACATGGGTTAGCCTATGTCCTTTTGTGATAGGCCTAATTGTCTTTCTGATAATTTACCCAAATATGTAAATACTTTATTATGATATCCATTTTCCGTGTCATTTTAGACTGATTTATAGGCCTAATGACAGCCATGCGACCCGATAAGTGTTTTACTTCGCTGACACACGGAGCCGGTGCGCAAGTGGTTGAACGAGCGGGCGAGCGATTGTTTTTGGTCCGCGATCTGACAACTGTACGTGCAGTCATTCATAAACACTTAGGCCTACAATAAATTAGAGATGAAGATAAATACCTAACAACATTAGAGTTACTAAGTGAAATGAGTGATGCCAGTCTGATAGCGAGAGATCAGAACTGAGCGCTGTCTTCCACACACCACGGCTCGCAGCTCAACTCACTGACAGCTGAGTGCTGTCTGTGAGCCGGACAGAGAGCGTCGGAGGGATCCTCCGCCTCAAAACATGCCAACGTGGGGGAAAATTAATGAATAATCAACTAGAGCTTGCCTAAAAATAAGTTTGCCATGTTACCGTTTATTGTACTTAGGATCTTAGCTCATTTGGACGCTGTTTTGACCTTCTGTTTTCATTAGCCTACTATACTTGCGATATTATATCTACTTCAGTTTCATTACTGAGTCGCCACGAAACGTGATTTGTGTTCTTAAAGATACTTAGATTATAAAACAAGAGGTCTAAAACACAGATGATTATTAAACAAACTAATTTATGACTTTATATCACACTAGAAATGCACGGGTCAATTTGACCCGCCTTGGCTGTTCTAGGTATAAATAGAATGCTGGCGGTTCTAGTGTTAAGGAGGCAGAGTTGCAAATTGATGCTTTCCCAGGTGCCACCTTTAGACACGCAACTAACTGTCATTTTATTCCAGAACTACCGAGGGGAGACTTCAGCACCGAGAGGGACCATGTGCACTGGTCCTGCAACACAGCAAGGAACATGCTCGTCCATTGGATAAAGGTGTTAAAATAGAAAGCCCCGTGAACATCTGTACACAGACGGGGAGTAACAATGTATAGATTTCTACAGCCCAGCTTTCTTTAATTAACAGGGGCCTTAACTTCATTCCATCTACAGGCAACAATAGAGGAATAAAAGAGCAAACCCAAGTTGACATACATGCATATCATAGAAGACTGAAATTGGCTGTTCATTTTGAAAACAAAACTGAATCTGTATGCCCACCCTTTACCCCCAAATCTGCTTGGGTTCCACCAGAAGGTTCTTTGCCCCCCTACCCCATTTTCATGACAACTTTCAGATTGGTTGGGTCAAGCAAAATTTAAATAACTTTGAGATTGAAGCTCTCAACCTTCTGCGTAATAATAAAGGTATTGTGATCAAACAGGCCAACAAAGGCAGTTCAGTTGTCATTCAGGACAGAGATCAATATCTCTGGGAGGGATTAAATGACGTAAATTACTATTCCAAGTTAAAAACATAAACAAAGAAACAGTGCCTCTAGTTGATAAGATTATACAATCACTGTTAGAGAAAAAGTTTATCAATCAGAAACAAAAAACACTGAGCCCAGGCCTAGACTCTTTTATATGTTGCCAAAAATGCACAAGGACCCTGATAAGTGGAGCAAGCCAGGGAAAATTCCGCCTGGCCGCCCTATTGTTTCTGATTGTGGTAGTGAAACATATTACACTGCAGAATTCATTGACACTTATCTTAATCCTCTCGGTTAAACATGCCAGCTACATAAAAGACACATATGATTTGGTGGAAAAGGTCAAACAATTGGTTATCCCGGAGGGCTCCTTCCTATGGATGTTGATAGCCTCTACACCAATATTGATATACCAGAAGGCTTACAGGCCATTAAAAATATCTTCTACAAATACGCCCAGACACGGAAATATTACAATTACTGCAGATTAATTTGACCAGAAATTACTTTGAATTCAATGGTGATTTCTTTCTGCAGACCAAAGGCACAGCCATGGACAAAAAATTTGCCCCGGCATATGCCAACATATTCATGGCTCAATGGGAAGAATATGCCCTTCGGCCTGCACAAAAAAGCCTCTTTATTCCTACAGGTATTTGGATGATATATAGGGCGTGTGGCCTGATTTGATAAGAGGATTTTGATTTGTTTTGTGGTTTTTTTGAACAACCATAATGCTTCTATTAAGATCAAGTCGACTTTCAGACAGGAGGCTGTTGATTTCCTTGACACATCCACATTTAAAGGGCCTAACTTTGCCCAGACCAACAAGTTGGATATTAAGGTCTACTTTAAGGAGACTGACACTCACGCCTTACTGTTTAAAACCAGCTTCCACCCCAGACATACGTATGCAGGGCTGATTAAGTCACAACTACTCAGATTCCACAGGATATGTACAAGACAGATGGACTTCATGGAAGCCACACAACTTTTGTTGACAGCTCTGGCCACCAGAGGGAACTAGAGGGTCCTTTTTATACGGGACTCTCTTAAGACCTTTAAACAAACCAAGCCCCTTACAGTGGACTCCTTGATTCCATTCATTGCAACATTCTCCCACAGCAGTTAACCCTCCTGTTATGTTCCGTGTCAAATTGACTCGTTTTGAAGTTTGAAGATATAGGAAAAATAGTTAAAAGTATTTTTTCAGTATGAAACTTCTTCTGCTTGCCTTAATTAGGGTAATCAACTTATAATATGAAAATAGTTCATCTCACATATTTGCAACCACCCCCTGCATGTTTATATCACATAAATAAAACTGGAGGTAAAAGGGTGTCAGAAATGTAAGACTATTTATTTCTTTACAACTGTGAGACATATTTCACCCAAATCACACACACACACACACAAACATGCGCGCGCGCACACAGACACAGGTGCAAGTGTTACGACTTTTGACGGGAACCATTACGTTCTCGCGGGATCACTCCACCCACATTGAGTGGACACTCAACAGGGGAGGGGCAAAGCATATAAAAGATTATCTGCATGGGAGTCCTACCAACATTACACTCTTGTCAGGCAGACCTTTACAAAATGAGAAGCAGAAGCAAAAGGATGACAGTCCAGGAGGCTCTGGAAGTCACCATTGATCATGCTAGTGAAATAGAGGAGGATGTATCTTGAGCTAAATTCTGATTCTAATGATTCTGATTTTTAACCAGATGAAGGAATTGCTATTCCTATTCCTCGAAGCAAGACATTCATGTCAAAACATTGTGAATTACAGTGAATACTTCATCCCCAAATATGCGTCAGGCTAAATTCGCTGCAGAAAAAATAATAAAGACAGTGCCAGGGCCCACTAGGATGGCAGTGACTCGTGTGACTGACATCAAGTCGGCTTTTGAGCTGGTCATGCCTGATTCAATACAGAAAAGCATTCTGCCTAATGTAGAAGGGAGGCGTGTTTTAATGGGAGAAGTGGAAGGAGCTGGACAAAACACATTTAGATGCGTATTTGGGTCTCCTCATCCTGGCTGGGGTCTATAAGTCGAATTATGAATCGACTGCCAGTCTGTGGGATGCAGAGACAGGCAGGGCTATATTTCAAGCCACAATGTCTCTTGAAACTTTTCACATTTTCTCCAGAGTAATCAGATTAGATAATCGAGAGACAAGGGCTGGTATATGGGAGAGAGACAAGCTGGCACATTATGCATTATTATTCTTCTCTGGGGCTCCTCCAACAGGCTTTTCAGTGTAAATCTGCATGTTCAATGCATAGCTGGTGTTTGCATCACATGCTGCCCGTATTTTTATCCCATATTTAGCTGGTTTGGAAGGCATGTATTGCCTTAATGGGCAGCGACCTCTGAATACCACCAGCATTTCATGCACTGTGATATTAGGGCCTGGTTATAGAGTAATGTTGGTCTTTCAAAAGTAATAAAGTGATGAAACATTAAAAAAAAAGTTTGAACATGTATTTTTTTAAATTAAAAACTAGTGAATTATCCTAATTGAACCATTCCTTGTTAGAGGTAAGGAACACCATTGCACTAAATATTGATATAATAGTTAATGGAGTTAGTAATGAAATGTTCATGTTATGTTAGGATTTTTTTGGTTTCGGACATCTTTTGGATAATAAACATGCACCGGATCAAATTGACCCGGGAACACCATTGCTGATCCTGACAAATGAACATATCAGGAGGGTTAATGTCATGTGCAGAAATACAAAAAAGTGCAATATTTGGTGCAGTCATTTAGTGTAAATGTATCTGACCAGAAACTATTAGCATAGAAAACGTGCAAATTGTGAAGAAAAACTGTTTGCTTTAGTGAATACTAAAGAAGAACAATGTCTCTGTGTGAACTGATTATTTTGTAGAGATCTGTTGATCTGTTAAACAATTGTGTGAGTGTAAGGGAATCAAAATAAATTGGTAGGTATGCTGGGTGTTACGTTACACGTTTTGAGTTTTCTATTAGGCATTTTAGAGCCCCCTTTAGGCCATAACTAGAATGCAGTCTTTTGTAGGTAATTAATATGTGTTCATTCTCATTGGCTGATAAGAGTCACATTTTGTTAGTCACGTGATCGGTCATTATTTCGGCAGCCATTTTGATCTGTCATTTGAGCCAGAGATCCACACGGTGTAACATCTCTTTTGTTATCTCACGTCATCCATCCGTGTAAGCCTTGGAGAAGCTTTGTTTGTGAGTAACTTAATTCATCTATGTCTTATATAATTATTTATGTTAATATTTCATTGTATTTCATAACTTTATTAGTACATTTTATAACCAATTTGCATATTGGTTCATTTTCAGTTTCACACTTCTAAACCTGCTACAAACAACTTGTTCAACAACCTTCAATAAATGGACATACAAGTGCATGTCGACAACATCCTTAACGGTCCTTCATTATTGATCCTGTCTGCAAGTTTCGTGGGAAAAGTGTTTAGCTGTCTGGTGATGTGTGCATCGCTACGCGCTCAGGTGCCAGAACAGTGAAAAAACAGCATCACAGCGGGCTCTACACAACGGATACCAACCGTGATCAAGAGAGATATTCTTCGTTAGCCGTTCCAGTGCATCAGTGTGATCTCGCTACACATTAAGATGGAAGCTGCTTCACGAATAGAAGAAAATAAGGAAACAACGTTAGCAGATGCTACAAAGTCCGTATCTGGTGGCTCCAGCTCAAGCTCAATGTCGTCTTCTGCTAGCCTAGCTGCAGCTAAAGCACGGGCTAAAGTATTAGCTGCACGTGCCCGCACCACGTTTGTTCAAAAAGAAAATGACCTACTAATAGAAAAAGCTCGTATGGACGCTGCTCTTGCTACCCTAAAGCTAGACAAAGAGATTGCATCAGCAGAAGCAGAAGCCGAAGCTCTTGAGTCAACTGCAGCAGAATTGGAGAGAGGCTCCAGAAAGATAATATCTCTTCCAACTCAATCTCCACGTGAAAGAACGTTTAACTACGTTGAGCGTCATTCAAAAGCAGCCTCAGAGCCTACACCCACTGACCCAATACGTCAGCCTCAACAACGTAACCCTGATAACGGTAATAGCTCAAGGCAATACAATCAAGACTCCTTCGATGGAGACCTCAACAGGTCTAGGCAACACGCTTTAACCACCCAGGCACCAAGGCCTGCCCCTGATTATAAGCCTCACATCCCCTACTCAATGGGGACACATCAGCCACCCTCGTCCACACCCCCCAAACAGTCTCCTCATACTTACGATGGTGACCATACAGGGTTAGGTGATGTAGCTCAATTCCTTGTTCGACGTGAACTATTGAGCTCCAGTCTTACCAAATTCGATGATCAACCTGAGAGCTACTGGGCATGGAGGTCGAGCTTCCTAAACTCCATTAGAGGAACAGATCTCACCTGCAGCGAAGAGCTCGATCTGCTCACTAAATGGTTAGGCCCGCAGTCTTCAGCGCACATCAAGAGGATAAGAGCTGTCCACGTCAACGACTCAACTCAAGGCCTGAAAATGGCATGGTCTCGTCTTCAGGAGTGTTACGGCTCACCAGAGATGATCGAAAAGGCTCTCTTCGACAGAGTGGAGAAGTTTCCTGAAATCAACAACAGGGATTATCCTAAACTCAGAGAGCTTGGAGACCTGCTACAGGAGCTAGCATCGGCTAAGTGCGAGGGCTATTTACCTGGACTTGCTTGCTTGGACACAGCTAGAGGCCTGAACCCCATAGTGGAAAAATTACCATGGAACCTCCAAGAAAAATGGATTTCTAAGGGGAGTAACTACAAGTTAGAGCACAACGTGCTCTTCCCACCTTTCACCTACTTTGCTGACTTCGTCTCCAGAGAGGCCTACATCCGCAACGACCCAAGTTTCTCTTTTGCCAGTTCAGCTGCTACAACAACCAAGCCAGACGCTGCAGATAAGAAGATAAGAAACTTTGTATCCAGTCATAGAACGGATGTCTCTCCGGTTTCTGACTACGACACAACAGAGACTTCCAGTGCTAGGCCTGATGTCAGTAAGCAATGCCCCATCCACCAAAAGCCTCACCCCCTCAAACATTGTAGAGGCTTTCGATCCAAACATATTGAAGAACGCAAGGCATTTCTCAAAGAAGCTGGTATATGTTTTCGTTGTTGTTCTTCAAGCAAACACGTTGCCAAAGATTGCAAAACAGAAGTGCACTGTAAGGAGTGCAACAGCGACAGGCATATATCGGCTCTTCACGCTGGGCCAGCTCCTTGGGCTAACCAGTCCCCTCAGGCAGAGAACGGCGGGGAGTCGGACCCTCCTCCTACTGTGAACTCCAAGCGCACCGAGATCTGTGGAGGAAACAACGGACCAAGCTCCTGCTCTAAAATCTGCCTCATCACAGTGCATCCTAAGGGAGAACCAAACAGGTCAGTGAGACTCTACGCCATTCTTGATGACCAAAGCAACCGGTCACTCGCCAGATCAGAGTTCTTCAACCTCTTTAACCTTGAAAGCTCAGAGGCTCCCTACACATTACGTACGTGTGTCGGCCTCACTGAGATGTCAGGTAGGAGAGGCAGAGGCTTTGTTGCACAACCTTTGGATGGAAGTCTCAGTATAGATCTTCCGACACTCATTGAATGCAACTACATCCCTGAAGACAGGTCCGAGATACCTACTCCAGAAGTAGCAAAATATCACACTCACCTCAAGTCCATTGGTGAGCACATTCCTCCGCTTGACCCTGAGGCTCAGGTCCTTCTTCTCCTTGGGCGTGATGTCCTACAGGTTCACAAGGTACGAGACCAGCGCAACGGACCTAATAACGCACCATATGCCCAACGCTTGGATCTTGGTTGGGTCATCATCGGTGAAGTCTGCCTAGGCACTGCTCACAAATCCAAAGATGCAAGTGTGTTTCACACTCACGTTCTGGAGAACAGCAGCCATTCACACTTCTCACCCTGTCCGAACGATCTCACAGTTAAAGAGAAGCTTACTGTGGAGACCCAAAGCTCGAACAGTCTCCATGAACCGCTAAGCTCACCACTGTCTTGCTTATCAGAGAGATGCACTTACGATGACTCCTTGGGAAGCAAGATGTTCCAACGCACCGAAGATGACGGCAAGGTTGCTTCCTCTATTGTAGACCAGCCTTTAACCGGGTTAATCGATAAAGGGAGCTGCATCGACGATGGTAACAGCTGGGTTGTCCCACTTCCATTCCACGCGTCAATGCCACGTCTGCCTAACAATATAGAGCAACCCCTGAATCGCTTCAGCTCTCTTTGTCGCACACTTGGAAGAAAGCCGGAGATGAAGCAGCATTGTGTCACCTTCATGCAACGAATCTTCGATCAAGATCATGCAGCACTTCTCAGCAACACCAGATGGCTCACCAGGCCTGACTTTCTGCTGCTTCCTCCTAAAGAAGACATTCCAATGGAAACACCTTTCAGCTTTGTGGACCCAGACTCTGACGCAGAAGTGCAATCTCACCTCACCACATGCACCAGCTCAAACCTGGGCTCTCAGGGGTTTGAACGGTTTTCAACATGGCAGTCTCTCATCAAAGCCATAGCCACACTCATCCACAAAGTTCTGTCTACTACAATGGCAGAGGTGTCCGCCATTATCAACGCCAGACCTCTGACAACCATCTCTACCGATGCAGATGCTCCATTACTTCTGACTCCCAACACGATTCTTACCCAGAAGGTTTGCTGTCCTTATCCTCCTCCAGGCTGCTTCGTTGACGCAGACTTACACCGCCAGCAATGGAGAAGAGTCCAGCACTTGGCCAACACCTTTTGGGAAAGGTGGCGGCGTAAGTATGTCTCAACCCTCCAGAGTCGTTCTAAGTGGCAAAAGAGCCACCCCAACATTAAGGAGAGAGACTTGGTGCTTCTTCGCGATACTCAGCTGAAGAGAAACCAGTGGCCCATGGCATTGGTGACAAAAACCTTCCTTCGCCCTATCACTTAAGTGGTGGCGCTGATGACCCCTTAAGTCCGCATAGACTCTTTCTTGACCCACACATATTTAGTCATTTAAGGTGTTATTGTATTCAATACCAGGCGGGGAGTGTTACGTTACACGTTTTGAGTTTTCTATTAGGCATTTTAGAGCCCCCTTTAGGCCATAACTAGAATGCAGTCTTTTGTAGGTAATTAATATGTGTTCATTCTCATTGGCTGATAAGAGTCACATTTTGTTAGTCACGTGATCGGTCATTATTTCGGCAGCCATTTTGATCTGTCATTTGAGCCAGAGATCCACACGGTGTAACATCTCTTTTGTTATCTCACGTCATCCATCCGTGTAAGCCTTGGAGAAGCTTTGTTTGTGAGTAACTTAATTCATCTATGTCTTATATAATTATTTATGTTAATATTTCATTGTATTTCATAACTTTATTAGTACATTTTATAACCAATTTGCATATTGGTTCATTTTCAGTTTCACACTTCTAAACCTGCTACAAACAACTTGTTCAGCAACCTTCAATAAATGGACATACAAGTGCATGTCGACAACATCCTTAACGGTCCTTCATTATTGATCCTGTCTGCAAGTTTCGTGGGAAAAGTGTTTAGCTGTCTGGTGATGTGTGCATCGCTACGCGCTCAGGTGCCAGAACACTGGGCTTAATCAGACATGTGCTCCTATTTTAAAATAATAATGAGCCCTTGCTCACCCAACTGACTCTGCAATTTCCTGGTTGATAAGATAGTTAGTCTCTCTACAAATAGGGGAAAACGGGGTAATCTGAGCCACTTTTTACATTTGCTCCCCTCTAAGCGAGCTAAAATGATTTATCACTCAAATTTACACATTTCCCATTAATTCAGGATGTTTCCTAGAAATGGGCATTAGCAGAATTTTTTCAAGACAAAGGGCAGTGAAAATATGATTGTCTGATATGTTTTAAAAAAAGTTGTCATGTGGCTCACTTTACCCCAGCTGTGGGGTAAACTGATCCACTTACTTTTTCCACTCTGAAACTACCATAACAACACATTGTAACAGTAAGAATCCTGAAAGCTAGCCACACATTCCAGAACTAATGTCGGACTAGTAAAACAATGATGGGGTTTGGTCAATTAAGCAAAGCAAATTTTCTAAACACTTGAAAGTAACTCTGACCAAAATCAATAACAACATATTATAATTCAAAAGGTTTTAATAAGATTCAAATGAAAGATAGAACCAGTTAGATTAGAACACAGTCTGGGGGTCAGAACACTGGACCCTTGGAGCCAGCTTGTGTCTGGGGTCAAAGCATAGGAAAATCAGAACCAGCGAGAACAGCCTGGGACTCAGAACACAGGAGAAGACCCAACTGGATTATAAGATCAGCCTGGCATACTCTACAACTAGGCCTACTCTACATTCCAGCCCTGAAGGTTACAGGGAAAGATGAGAAGGTGCTCTTTCCTTGTGGTTGCCCCAGGTCGTCTTCCTGGTGTATTTCCTTGGCATGATGGCTTTTCTACAATGTGTATGACATTAAAATTAAACATATGTCATGTAATATTACATTCAAATGTGTTTAAGACTAAACTTAACTTGTGCCTCACACTGTGTGACTTATGCGCTGATAAAGAGGTGGGTGATCGATTTGCCTGGCATTGATTCATTCAGTTTCAGCACCACCGCGGTGGACAGCTCCCACTAAGAGCGTCTTACAATGCTTCTTTTACTTCATCTTACGGGTTCTCCAAGGCAGTTAAGAAGGCATCTGGGAAACACCCGTATCTTAGCACTCCGTCTTAGCCAAACCCTTCTTTCGAGCCTTCTTTGGTCCCAAAGAACGATCGAATCTGGGAAACGCGGCCCTTGTCAGTGAACTAAGGGGGAAAATGATCCAAACAATACATGGTTGAAAAGGAAACCAAAGTAGTTTATTGGAACCATATGGGGGAGGGGTGGCTCCGCGCTGTCTTTACTGGGCGTCTGCATCACCTGCAACGAAGGGAAATTGATTAGTGAAACCTTCGCACTCTTCCTTTTTGTTTGGTTCTGGAACCCCTGCCACTTCTTCCTCACAGCACGCCAGTCACGCAGGCCACATGGGCTGGAGGGGACATCTTTTCGGCTATGGCCTGCCAAACACGGTTCTTCACCATGATGTTCTTTTTGCCCCTTGTTCCCCCAAATAAAACTCCCCGGTGCTGCCAGACCTCGTCCACTAAGACGCCCATCTCCTCCGCGGTAAACGACGGTGCCCGCTTGTTTCTTTTGCTGCCGGTTCCCTCCATTCACATGTGTGTGCCTATATCCACGGGGGTATATATGCGCTAATGGGCTTGATAACTACTTGGATACACAGCCGCCCATAAGGGGTAGAAAGTGGGAAGGCTTTCTAGGGCCCAGCCACTTGGGGGGCCCTTGGTCTTTGGAAGCCAAGAACCTAACTAAGCTAAACTTTATTTTTAGATTTTTAGATATTTATGTCAATATCTATTCAAAGTTGGCTGTTTACACAGAGCCTCGGTTCCGCTTACGGCCATTTAAAAAGCAGTAGAAAAGCAGAAATGTTCAAAATGTTTCAGATTGAGCACAGCGGAGTGTAACTGTTTCAAACATAATTCATCCTATAAACCCTTTGTGTGCCAAATGGTGACAAGATTTGGTTTTGATATTAAACAGTTTTGGCTGGATTATATTTCCTGAGTCGTTCCTGCTCACGGAAAACACATGTAGGCCTACCTGCAACTTGTGTCTGGGTGTCGTTGTGAAAAGTATTTGGACCCCATGAAACAACAGGTTGGGTACCTTTTGTAGTTATTCTACATTCTTATAAAGAGGACAGGCTAGTTACTCTGTAATTTTCCTGAGTCTACAAACAGGTTTAAATTCTCTCTCCCCATAACGTAAATTTTTGTGAAAAAGAATTTCCCTTTGGGGACTATACCTTCTAAAGGCTTTGACATAAGTCTTCAGGTTGACACGACCAGCCAGGTCTGACCAGTTTTTCACAAACCTGGCCAATTGACCAACCAGACCAATGAAGCTGACGAGCAGGATCATCCTGTTTTAATTATTGCCGTAACCACCAAGGTCCTGCTTTCTGTATTGTTTCTAAAAATTAAAAATTAAAATAGACGTTCTTAATGGAAAGAAAGACACAAGGCACAAAGAAGTTGTTCCGTGGGGCGGCAGTGGCGAAGTGGGTAGGGATCTCGCCTCTGGTGTGCAGGGTCGGAGGTTCGATCCCCCGTCTCCCCGCCACATGTCGAAGTGTCCCTGGGCAAGACACTGAACCCCGAATTGCTCCCGATAGTTAGCTTAGTTAACTTAGCACCGTAGTGCTAAGCCTACCCTGCGTGGTAGCTGCTGCTATCGGTGTATGAATGTGTGTGTGACTGGGTGAATGTGTACAAAAAAACAATGTAAAGCGCTTTGAGTCTGTGATAAACGGAGATATAGCGCTATACAAGTCCATTTACCATTTACCAAGTTGGAAATAATTGAAGGAACAGATTTGAGTTCAAAGACTAAGAACTTTTTTTGTAATGATTTCAGTCCTTTTGCAGTGATGAGAGCAGAATGAACTAAGCCTAAATGTTGTAACCAAACTTAGGCCAACTTTATAGTTTTGAGGGTAGGTTGGTTTGGTTATTCATGTAGAGAACCGCATTTTTTTCATTTATGTGTGAAGAATTTGTTGTTGATGTTCTCTTTTTAAATGTTATTTATTTCAACAATACCACCAAACAATTTCAAATGATGTAATGTCATGTGCAGAAATACAAAAAAAAGTGCAATATTTGGTGCAGTCAATTAGTGTAAATGTATCTTACCAGAAACTAGTAGCATAGAAAACGTGCAAATTGTGAAAAAACTGTTTGCTTTAGTGAATACTAAAGAAGAACAATGTCTCTGTGTGAACTGATTATTTTGTAGAGATCTGATGTTCTGTTACAATTGTGTGAGTGTAAGGGAATCAAACTAAGACAAGGCATTTTGAGGTGCCACTGTCTGGTTCTTCCTGATTTTCCTTTTTTAGCCTTTGGGAGTGGTCTGGAACACGTAATTCAGGAAACTGTTTACCTGTTCCGTTATCTACATTCTTCCAGCACTGTATATAAGTGGAGAGACGGGAGACAGGGTTCATCGAGCCACACAGAGGTTCACACAACCGAAACATTCAACTTGAGGTCCTTGGTGAGTCTCTTTCTTTATATTTTGCTGAATAAGTTGTTTAAATGTGGACCTTTTTAATATATAGGACATTTGTAATATTTAACATACATCTCAGTGAATGTTCAAATGATTTCATGCACCACTTGAGAACTAATTGTGTGATACTTCTCACATGTAGTAGTATTCATGAATATGAATCATTTCCTTACAGGTGTAAGGGTCCCTCGTTTTCTGCAATCATGATGAAATTGGTAACGTATGATTTTTTGCATTCTAGTCTTGTTTAAGTTGTTCATTTCTACATCAGCAACAACAGAGGTGGAAAGCGTATACTGAAATATTTTACTCATGTAAAAATACAATTACTTCTTTGTACAAGTAAAATTGCCTGTTTAAAAGTCTAATCAATTAAAAATTGCTCATTTAAAATGTAGTCAGAGTAAAAGTTACTTTAGTTACTTTTTTTAACAGCAGGATGGGGGTCTCTCCTGTGCAGAGGGAAAGGAACACCTTTACAAATATCAATTGCAATAATACAATGTTTATTTGTATATCACCTTTCAAGAGCAGACGTAACTGAGTGCTTCACAACAAATGCAAGAACAGAAGAATAGAGAAAAAACCAGGGTCCTCACCCAAAGTTTAAAAGAAAAAAGCGAGCACATTACACCAGTTCATAAATCCTTACACTTGCTGCACGTAAACCAGATAATCAATTCCAAAATTCCACGCTTGTTTATAAATCTCTCGGTGGCTCTGGGCCTAAAGACATTTCAGACATGCTTGTGTCATATTTAACCCTTGTAAAACGCTGAGTTAATTTGGGGCTGGTGGCCTACTGGTTGTTCCAAGAGTTAGAACAAAATACGATGAAGCAGCTTTCTGTTATTACACAACTCACAACTTCCAGGTGATATTAGACAAGCCAAGACTCTGACTGCTTTTATCTTAAAGCTAAACATGTTTCTTTCTTATTTTGCCTATGCCATCCTGTAAATGAGTTTTTACTAGTTGTTTCTTAAATTTTTTACTTTGTTGGTTGATCGATGTTTTATTGTGAAGTTGTTTGATAGGTATTTTATTGTTAAGCTCTTTGAGTTGCCTCAGGTTTATATATATATATATATACACACACATATATATCTGTGTAAAATAATATATGTGTATATATATATATATAAACCTGTTTAATTGCCTAATCTTTTTTTCTCATTCTTATCCTTCAATAGTTAAGTGTTGCCATTGTTGCAGGATTGTTTTTTGGTAGGTTCATCTCAAAAGTTAAGGTCATAATCATACGCACAATTTTTATCACTTTAAAATAATAAAAAATTAATCAAAATCCCAGTAAATAACTTTTTTCCTAATTACCATTACCAGGAAGCAATCAGCTGGACACCAACAATGTCAACGGTCTGGGTGTCAACGCAGTGGGATCAGCTGATGCAAACGGTAAGACCCTTTACTGTATACTGATAGATGGATATCATACACAATGTGCAGCATTGTCTGTGGGTGTGGGAGAAAACATTACAACCGCAGAGTGTGCACTGGAGAAAGTCTCGACTTGCATGCAGTTAAAAAAAACTGAATGACTGCCAATTCAATATGAAGTCAAGTTCTGTTGTAGATAAACAATTGTGTAACAGTTAAAATGTGACTTTTTATATTGTATTATTTGTCACAGTCCAAAAACGAGGTGAGAGATTATTTGCAGGGGCAAATTCCTGACATTTAAAGCACAGATAGACCAGAGAGTGGCTCTTTGCATTGAAATGTCTAAAACCTATTGTATGATACTTTTTTAATTTTTTTTCTCCATTGAGGAAGCCCCTCTCGTCGTAAGAAGATTACACCTTCTGTTTTTACATTTAACACCAAATTACAACATGTGCAAATACAGAAATATTTCAAATGCCCAGTTGCAAATATTTCCTAATTGAAATACCTTGCTACAGAATGCTGGACTGACTGGTTTGACGGAGACAATCCCGGTGGAAAAGGAGACTATGAAACTCTCGGCAAACTCCGCAGACGGTACCAAGGAAAGATCTGCCGTAGACCGAGAGAGATTGAGGCCGTAACTGTAGACGATGAGCTCGCTCCGTGGGAAGCAGGGGACGAGATATATAAGTAAGTACAACGACCATGAATAACTTGACTACATTTGTCTCAGTGATTCATATTGTACTCTACTAAATGCTTTGCATTAATGTTGTCATTGCATGTGCTTGTGTACATGGAGAAAACAAACGTATTATACTATTTCCTATTTTACATTAAAAAAAATACAGCCATGTATAATAAGCTAATAAGCTTCCGAAAACACATTAAACAACAATGTGTTTTATCTAAACAACTGTTGAAAACGTTAACGAGGGCTTATTTGATTCATTATTAGGTACATGTTTTTGTAGACATGATTGACCGGACAGTAAACTTTGTAGATATTTGGGAATCACCCTCTCTCTTTCGTGAATATTCAGCCTTCAGTCTGTCTACCCCTTGCCCCCTCCCGCCAAACCCACTCCGTTGTGATGGGTCACCTGTATCCACAGCCCTTTTTGTCCAAATACGGCCACAAAATAAACACAGGTGGGACTCTGTAATTTACAGCTTGCGCTTCTGACTGTCCAAGGCGAACAAGTATCGTTGGAACAGCACTTCCTTGTACATTGTATTGTAGATGTATTTTTCCTATATTTATTTATATCCATGTCCATGTTTATATCCTTTGTTAATTAAGTTTGAAAACAGAACAGCACCGTCCTTTAGCGTCAGTTTTGCCGCTAATCCAGCTTCGTACTGCCCCATGTTGAGTAAACAGTCCTGTCACTTACTGTGTGTTTCTTTTCCAGGAGTGACACACGCAGAGGATTTATCTGCAGGAACAAGGACCAAGACCGCAAGAAGAGGTGTAATGATTATAAAGTTCGTTTCCGCTGCCGTGGCCGTTTCTGCCGATGAGGAGATTGAATCTTAGTGTGCTCAGTGAATAAAGTATAATATCAAGCTTTTCCTTCAGTGGCACCTCAAAATGCCTTGTCTTGAAATAGCCCTGTAATGCGCTTTATCACTCTATATTTTGTATGTATTTTGTTGGAAATTAAAGACACAGCAATGAAACTACTTACAAACAGCTTATCCCTTGTATCATTAAGCTGCACTCATAACAACTCCATCCAACTTATTAGGATCTTACTAATGAGCTGCCAAGCTTACACAACGTGATGATTTGGTGTGAGTGATGCAGACTTATGTGCTTTCAGATAGTGGAAATATATATAATATCAGTGATTCTTGAGTGGGACAAAACAGGGTGCAATGTTGAAAAAATACAAACCCTATGTTCAGTGGCGGCCTTAGTGATCTGGGGGCCCGTTTCAAGACCTAGTGTGGGGCCCCCCCACTTTTTTTTCTTTTTTTTTAAATACATATTTCTTCAAAAAGAAAACAGATTGTAGAATCCAGTTGGTTCATAGACGGTTTATGAGATAATGGGCCACTGGGTGCAGACTCTTAAAGCCCCCGCCCCCCCCCACTCCTACCTATCCAGTCAGGTACACTGACTTTTCTGCACATATACAATTAATGGTAAATCCATATTAAGGAAGTCAGTGTTTCCCACAGGATTTAGGGATACTGTGGGAGGGACCCTGGTCCTTGTTGGGGGGTCCGGCGGCACCCTCCCCCCCGGAAGAAAATGTGTGCCTTTTGAATTAAAATTCATCAATCTGGTGCACTTTGAGGGGAACATTTAGAGGCTATATCAAATCCTGAGATGCAGAAGGAACATTATTTTTCAGATGTTTTTAATCAGACAGCACTCTTTACTCTGCAACTGTAAAAACAGTACAGTAGATTGGTCTGCAGACTCATGTTCTATGATGGAGAGACTCATTTCAACAGATACAGGGTGGATAGCTACTTTTTATGAACAGCATATAATTTACACATATAAATCGTATTCCTGTATGTGTGTGGGGGCCCTAAAGGCTCATCATGAAGCCCCTTAGACAGAGCTATTAATGCTGTTTTCCTATGATTTTGTATTTCTCCCCTACTAGTTGAGGGGCCCATGATTTATTTCCTTATATTTAGGCTTATTCCTTTTTGGACCCTGTTATGACATGAGTGACTGAGCTCTTTGACAATGCGACATGAAAAGTTACTATGAGTATCTCTGGCTCAGGGCCCCATGAGGCCCCTGGGCCCGGTAGCATACTCAAGAATTATTTATCGAAATAATTTGGGGAGGGGGGGCCCCCCAGAGGGCGGGGCCCCAAACATAGCTAAGGCCTATGTTTAGGAAAATTAAATTACATGTAGGCCTACTGTATGTATCCAACATATAGTAAGCTACTGAGCTAAGCTTTGACACAACCTCCCAGCTTTTGTCCGTTTTATCAAAATGGGCTTTTTTCCTTGCCATTCCTTATTTTGTGTCTACACCGTCAGACACCAAAAACACAAATTAATTTTCCCTCAATTTATGCTAGACCCATGAGATGTATAGTGATCACAAATATTCACCAAGACTGACAGAGGCCACAAAAAATATCTTCAAAATGTATATGAATATAGGGGAAAGTGGGGTGAGTTGTGCAACTTTTTACTCAAAGTGATTTTAAAGTGAGGCCTTGACAGTTATGTCTCCAACTCAAATATGTACATATATTTCAGGATGTTGTGCATCCCTGGCAATAAAAACTTTGGATCTGGAATACTGTTTTAAGAAATATAGCTTTCGGAATATCTCAAAAACTGTAATGCAAGACAAATCCATGAGACAATCACTTATTTAAGGTGTATTTAAAGTGAATAAAGTAAATAGTTGACAAAGATTGAAGGTACATTTTCTTAAACAAGGCCTAGCAGATCTAGGTGGTTTTGCCTGCAAAGCTCACAATGACAAAGTCACCATCATCATCTTTCTGGCCATCTGAACTCTCATCAGTGGTGTCGTTAAGTGGAATTGAGATGTCACTCTCTTCTGAGCTACTGTAGACAATCACTTTCTTTTGGTGACCAGTGTATACAGCCATGCCACTGGCACAACTCTCAGAAATGTACTTTGCACTAGTTGCTCCGTGCTTGTGGAACCAACTGCCACCTGACAAATGTGATTCCCCCTACTATTTCTGCCTTTAAATCAAGGCTCAAAACCCATATGTACACCCTGGTGTTTCCTCCCCATTAACCTCTGCACTACTTACTTACCTCTGCACTACTATCTGTGTTTATGTGGATGTATGGGCTTTACGTCTTTTATTTTGGTTATTGTTATTTTACCTTCATTGTTTACCTACTGAATGCACTATGTACAGCACTTTGGACAGTGCAAACTGTCATAAATGTGCTTTTATAAATACATTTTACTTACTTACTTACTTATAACTCACCTAGGCACTTTGGCACAAATCACCCCATCCCCAGAATTTTGGATAATAGGCATGATGCAGCAATTTAGGGTTGACATTGTGCTAACTATATAGACTCAAAGTGTAGCATACCAAAGCACTACAACATGTGTCAAATGTTTTCAAACGTGTCTATAATTGTTCAGACACAATAATCAAAAAACCTTGATCATGGAAATTTTACTTTGAAAGGCAAAACACAGTTTTTTGAGCTTAAATGTGCTTATATCTTATTCCTTGTGTCTCCCTTCTTTACAGGATGAGTCAAATGGATGGCTCTTCTTAAATATGTGGTCACATTTCCAATTTCTTCCACGGTTTTCTAGAAACAAGGGGGTTTGCAACTTCCAAAATGCACAACTCACCCCACTTTCCCCTACATGTTTTTATATATAATATACATGTGTTTCAAATTTCAAAACACATTCTCATGTTAGGTGACTGGTTAGATCTTCACATATGACCAACCATTCCTCAACAACTATGAATTATCATTATGCAATGTTATCAAAATAATATAAATCTGATAGAGTGGACACATATCTGACAGAGTATATCTGATGGAGTTGACAAGTATATCTTATGGATTTGACATATCTGACGGTGGTGACAAAAACCCAGATGTAGTCATCTGAAACGGATTGTTAGGTTTTGATTTAAAAGTTTCATTTTGACGCATATGTGAGACGTTTAACTCCTAGTGCTGTGTCTTATTCGGCCTGTGTGTTAAGTTTTGACGCATGTTTCAAAATTCTGCAACATGTGTCAAAGCATTTGGCAAAAACTGTAATCATGATATTGATTTGGTGTCAAATCGTCCAGCCCTTATATGTAATGTAGGGAGGGGTTTATTTTTTGGACAGGGGGTCTGGAACACATAATTCCAGTAACTGCTGGGAAACACCTGATTTGACTGCCTGATATTCTTGCAGGTGTTGTTTGGGGGAGTAGTTTTAATGAATCAATTTCTTATATCTATTTATCTCTACATTTCACGTGTAAGTGTGGTGTCAAGTTGTGATAGAGAAATCTAAATCTAAATCATTAAAAGCCAACCCAAACATTACATCTAGTGATTTGCAGACCTCTCTTGCAGCATCTGGGACAGCACAATAAGAAGACAACTCAGTCAACATGGCTTTCAAGGGAGGGTTGCTGAAGAAGCCTCTGCGCTCAAAAAAGAACAGAAATGCTTGTCACAACTTTGCCAGAGAGCACCTTGAGATACCTGAAGTCTTATTCTGTGGACAGATTAGTCCAAAATTTAACTGTTTGGTCATAACCAAAACCGCCATGTTTGGGCAAAAACGCAACTCTGCCTACAACCAGAAGAACCATCTCCCAAGTGAAGAATGGTGGTGGCAAATGGTCTGCAAATCTCCAGATTTGGCTTGTACCTGAAAAATCCCTTTTCTTGTGGTGCTTGAGGATATTTTTGAAGGAAGTCCACTTCTAGGCAGGTGTTAAGTCACTCTTAAAGCTCTCCATTTGTAGATGATTTGCCTCACGGTGGACCGAAAGAGCTCAAACTTTTTTTATATGAATTTATAGCTGTCCCCAGACAAATGTGCAACATCACAACTCTATTCCTGAGATCCCCTGAGATTGTTTCCCCTTTGAGTATGTCTGACCTGTATGGGTTCAGTTTGGTGGGCCTAAACTGACCTGGTTTTATCTAGTGCCGCCCAATTTCTTCCCTAAATATCTCTCATTACGTTGGTCTATTTCATCAATCAATTTGGCCCACCTGATTGTGTTGACCTTGCTCGATTTAAGCAATGCAGCTCAGGGTTCACAAACTTTTGCACATACAACAGTTGTCAAATAATTTGTTTTATCTGTTTTAACAATTGATTTCTGGAAAATGAAAATGTTGAATTGATAAACAAACATCTGTTATTTAATATAAAAAATACTGGTATTGATAAAAATGAATTAATAATGGTTAAAATAAATAAAATTCCAAAAGGCCCTAGGGGTTCACAGACTTTCAAGCAGCACTGTATATTGTTTTTCTTCTTTTTGTCTTTGGGTGTGGTCTGGAACACATAATTCCAGTAGGAACCATTTACCTGTTCCAGTATCTTCATTTTTACAGCATTGTATCTACACAGACAGAGTTCATTGAACCTGAGGTAATGTATTTGCTGGGAAACCCCTGGTTTGAGTGCCTGATATTCCTGTATGTGTTGTTTGGTTGGAATACATATGTATTTGGAACACGTAATTCCAGTATCTGTTTATTCTTCCAGCATTGTATAAGTGGAGAGACAGGGTTCATTAGTTCATGAACTAAATGCAAGCTTACCGTTCAACTTGAGGTCCTGTTGAGTAATTTCTTTGCTGGGAAACCCCTGGTTTAAGGACCTGAGAATTCCTGCAGGTGTTGTTTGGTTGGAGTAAATATGTAGTATGGCTGGTCCATCAATCGTAAATTAATCGAAGCCGACATTCAGACCCTGTAATCCACTTTAACTTGCACATGTCGACTATTTTGATTTGGGCGCTGTCCAAGCCCCTCTTTTTTTATTCTTAATCAGCAGTGATTTTGAAGAAAGAATTCTATGACATTTACATTTAAAATATTTGTTCACTAGAGATTCAAGTTATTTTCTACTTTTCAAATGGCAATATTAAGAATCATTTATTTGATTTGTAAGAAATGCACGTTATATATGTTCTACTGTTTTGTGCGCGAAGCCAGACGGTTTGCATAAATGCATACGTGTGTCGACACTTCTCCCTACTGGACGTCCTATCAGACCGGGTCGTCCAGGCAAAGTACCGGCTGCCCCGTGCGGAGATCCAATGGCTGATCACTCTGGTGTCTCCACACATCCAGAGCAACCCGCTGCAATTTTGCCTTCAGCCCGGAGTTGCAGCTCCTGGCTGCGCTGCGTTTTTAGGAACATATCAACCTCTTCTGAGGTCCAACAACCCCCAGTCCCTACCCCTTTACCACCAGTCACCAAGCACTGATCACTAAACCATAAACCCACAACCACCACACCACCCATATCAACTGTCAGGCCTGAAGGCTGAAATAAATAAACAGAACCAGCAGATGTAGGCTACATGTAACGTCCTGCACACTATCATTTATTGCTGCAGTGTCTGGGTGCTTTACCTGAAAGTATGGCACTGGACTGTTAAGGAAGTATTGTTGCATACAGTATGTGGGAGTATAGTGTCCACGTTTCTGAGGTGACCATGTAACAAGTGGGAAATTAGCGGGAAAACATGCTGAAAACATGATAACCTACCTATCTGGGAAACGCGGCCCTTGTCAGTGAACTAAGGGGGAAAATGATCCACACAATACATGGTTGAAAAGGAAACCAAAGTAGTTTATTGAAACCACATGGGGGAGGGGTGGCTCCGCGCTGTCTTTACTGGGCGTCTGCATCACCTGCAACGAAGGGAAATTGATTAGTGAAACCTTCGCACTCTTCCTTTTTGTTTGGTTCTGGAACCCCTGCCACTTCTTCCTCACAGCACGCCAGTCACGCAGGCCACATGGGCTGGAGGGGGACATCTTTTCGGCTATGGCCTGCCAAACACGGTTCTTCACCATGATGTTCTTTTTGCCCCTTGTTCCCCCAAATAAAACTCCCCGGTGCTGCCAGACCTCGTCCACTAAGACGCCCATCTCCTCCGCGGTAAACGACGACGGTGCCCGCTTGTTTCTTTTGCTGCCGGTTCCTTCCATTCACATGTGTGTGCCTATATCCACGGGGGTATATATGCGCTAATGGGCTTGATAACTACTTGGATACACGGCCGCCCATAAGGGGTAGAAAGTGGGAAGGCTTTCTAGGGCCCAGCCACTTGGGGGGCCCTTGGTCTTTGGAAGCCAAGAACCTAACTAAGCTAAACTTTATTTTTAGATTTTTAGATATTTATGTCAATATCTATTCAAAGTTGGCTGTTTACACAGAGCCTCGGTTCCGCTTACGGCCATTTACAGGGGTCCCTCAGAAACGTGGACACTATACTCCCACATACTGTATGCAACAATATTTCCCCCTTTAACAGTCCAGTGCCATATTTCAGGTAAAGCACCCAACACTGCAGCAATAAATGATAGTGTGCAGGACGTTACTTTAGCCTACATTGCGGGTTCTGTTTTTTTTATTTCACCTTTCAGGCCGACAGTTGATATGGGGGGTGGGTGGTTGTGGGTTTATGGTTTAGTGACATGTTTGGGTGACTGGTGGTAAAGGGTAGGGACTGGGGGTTTTTGGGCCCTCAGAAGAGGTTGAAATGTTCCTAAAACGCAGCGCACCGGAGCTGAAACCCGGGCTAAAAGCAAAATTGCAGGGGGGTTGCTCGGATGTGTGGAACACCAAGTGATCACCTTTGGACCCCCCGCCGGGGCAGCCGGTACTTTGCCTTGACGACCCGGTCTGATGGGACGTCCAGTGGGGAGAAGGGGTCGACACACGTATGCATTTATGCAAACCGTCTGGCTTCGCGCACAAAACAGTAGAACATATATAACGTGCATTTCTTACAAATCAAATAAATGATTCTTAATATTGCCATTTGAAAAGTAGAAAATAACTTGAATCTCTAGTGAACAAATATTTTAAATGTAAATGTCATAGATTCTTTCTTCAAAATCACTGCTGATTTAAGAATAAAAAAAGAGGGGCTTGGACAGCGCCCAAATCAAAATAGTCGACATGTGCAAGTTAAAGTGGATTACAGGGTCTGAATGTCGGCTTCGATTAATTTACGATTGATGGACCAGCCATACTACATATTTACTCCAACCAACAACACCTGCAGGAATTCTCAGGTCCTTAAACCAGGGGTTTCCCAGCAAAGAAATTACTCAACAGGACCTCAAGTTGAACGGTAAGCTTGCATTTAGTTCATTGAACTAATGAACCCTGTCTCTCCACTTATACAATGCTGGAAGAATAAACAGATACTGGAATTACGTGTTCCAAATACATATGTATTCCAACCAAACAACACATACAGGAATATCAGGCACTCAAACCAGGGTTTCCCAGCAAATACATTACCTCAGGTTCAATGAACTCTGTCTGTGTAGATACAATGCTGTAAAAATGAAGATACTGGAACAGGTAAATGGTTCCTACTGGAATTATGTGTTCCAGACCACACCCAAAGACAAAAGAAGAAAACAATATACAGTGCTGCTTGAAAGTCTGTGAACCCCTAGGGCCTTTTGGAATTTTATTTATTTTAACCATTATTAATTCATTTTTATCAATACCAGTATTTTTTATATTAAATAACAGATGTTTGTTTATCAATTCAACATTTTCATTTTCCAGAAATCAATTGTTAAAACAGATAAAACAAATTATTTGACAACTGTTGTATGTGCAAAAGTTTGTGAACCCTGAGCTGCATTGCTTAAATCGAGCAAGGTGAACACAATCAGGTGGGCCAAATTGATTGATGAAATAGAACAACGTAATGAGAGATATTTAGGGAAGAAATTGGGCGGCACTAGATAAAACCAGGTCAGTTTAGGCCCACCAAACTGAACCCATACAGGTCAGACATACTCAAAGGGGAAACAATCTCAGGGGATCTCAGGAATAGAGTTGTGATGTTGCACATTTGTCTGGGGACAGCTATAAATTCATATAAAAAAAGTTTGAGCTCTTTCGGTCCACCGTGAGGCAAATCATCTACAAATGGAGAGCTTTAAGAGTGACTTAACACCTGCCTAGAAGTGGACTTCCTTCAAAAATATCCTCAAGCACCACAAGAAAAGGGATTTTTCAGGTACAAGCCAAATCTGGAGATTTGCAGACCATTTGCCACCACCATTCTTCACTTGGGAGATGGTTCTTCTGGTTGTAGGCAGAGTTGCGTTTTTGCCCAAACATGGCGGTTTTGGTTATGACCAAACAGTTCAATTTTGGACTAATCTGTCCACAGAATAAGACTCAGGTATCTCAAGGTGCTCTCTGGCAAAGTTGTGACAAGCATTTCTGTTCTTTTTTGAGCGCAGAGGCTTCTTCAGCAACCCTCCCTTGAAAGCCATGTTGACTGAGTTGTCTTCTTATTGTGCTGTCCCAGATGCTGCAAGAGAGGTCTGCAAATCACTAGATGTAATGTTTGGGTTGGCTTTTAATGATTTAGATTTAGATTTCTCTATCACAACTTGACACCACACTTACACGTGAAATGTAGAGATAAATAGATATAAGAAATTGATTCATTAAAACTACTCCCCAAACAACACCTGCAAGAATATCAGGCAGTCAAATCAGGTGTTTCCCAGCAGTTACTGGAATTATGTGTTCCAGACCCCCTGTCCAAAAAATAAACCCCTCCCTACATTACATATAAGGGCTGGACGATTTGACACCAAATCAATATCATGATTACAGTTTTTGCCAAATGCTTTGACACATGTTGCAGAATTTTGAAACATGCGTCAAAACTTAACACACAGGCCGAATAAGACACAGCACTAGGAGTTAAACGTCTCACATATGCGTCAAAATGAAACTTTTAAATCAAAACCTAACAATCCGTTTCAGATGACTACATCTGGGTTTTTGTCACCACCGTCAGATATGTCAAATCCATAAGATATACTTGTCAACTCCATCAGATATACTCTGTCAGATATGTGTCCACTCTATCAGATTTATATTATTTTGATAACATTGCATAATGATAATTCATAGTTGTTGAGGAATGGTTGGTCATATGTGAAGATCTAACCAGTCACCTAACATGAGAATGTGTTTTGAAATTTGAAACACATGTATATTATATATAAAAACATGTAGGGGAAAGTGGGGTGAGTTGTGCATTTTGGAAGTTGCAAACCCCCTTGTTTCTAGAAAACCGTGGAAGAAATTGGAAATGTGACCACATATTTAAGAAGAGCCATCCATTTGACTCATCCTGTAAAGAAGGGAGACACAAGGAATAAGATATAAGCACATTTAAGCTCAAAAAACTGTGTTTTGCCTTTCAAAGTAAAATTTCCATGATCAAGGTTTTTTGATTATTGTGTCTGAACAATTATAGACACGTTTGAAAACATTTGACACATGTTGTAGTGCTTTGGTATGCTACACTTTGAGTCTATATAGTTAGCACAATGTCAACCCTAAATTGCTGCATCATGCCTATTATCCAAAATTCTGGGGATGGGGTGATTTGTGCCAAAGTGCCTAGGTGAGTTATAAGTAAGTAAGTAAGTAAAAATGTATTTATAAAAGCACATTTATGACAGTTTGCACTGTCCAAAGTGCTGTACATAGTGCATTCAGTAGGTAAACAATGAAGGTAAAATAACAATAACCAAAATAAAAGACGTAAAGCCCATACATCCACATAAACACAGATAGTAGTGCAGAGGTAAGTAAGTAGTGCAGAGGTTAATGGGGAGGAAACACCAGGGTGTACATATGGGTTTTGAGCCTTGATTTAAAGGCAGAAATGTAGGGGGAATCACATTTGTCAGGTGGCAGTTGGTTCCACAAGCACGGAGCAACTAGTGCAAAGTACATTTCTGAGAGTTGTGCCAGTGGCATGGCTGTATACACAGGTCACCAAAAGAAAGTGATTGTCTACAGTAGCTCAGAAGAGAGTGACATCTCAATTCCACTTAACGACACCACTGATGAGAGTTCAGATGGCCAGAAAGATGATGATGGTGACTTTGTCATTGTGAGCTTTGCAGGCAAAACCACCTAGATCTGCTAGGCCTTGTTTAAGAAAATGTACCTTCAATCTTTGTCAACTATTTACTTTATTCACTTTAAATACACCTTAAATAAGTGATTGTCTCATGGATTTGTCTTGCATTACAGTTTTTTTTTGATGATATTCCGAAAGCTATATTTCTTAAAACAGTATTCCAGATCCAAAGTTTTTATTGCCAGGGATGCACAACATCCTGAAATATATGTACATATTTGAGTTGGAGACATAACTGTCAAGGCCTCACTTTAAAATCACTTTGAGTAAAAAGTTGCACAACTCACCCCACTTTCCCCTATATTCATATACATTTTGAAGAAAATTTTTTGTGGCCTCTGTCAGTCTTGGTGAATATTTGTGATCACTATACATCTCATGGGTCTAGCATAAATTGAGGGAAAATTAATTTGTGTTTTTGGTGTCTGACGGTGTAGACACAAAATAAGGAATGGCAAGGAAAAAAAACCCATTTTGATAAAACGGACAAAAGCTGGGAGGTTGTGTCAAAGCTTAGCTCAGTAGCTTACTATATGTTGGATACATACAGTAGGCCTACATGTAATTTAATTTTCCTAAACATAGGCCTTAGCTATGTTTGGGGCCCCGCCCTCTGGGGGGCCCCCCCTCCCCAAATTATTTCGATAAATAATTCTTGAGTATGCTACCGGGCCCAGGGGGCCTCATGGGACCCTGAGCCAGAGATACTCATAGTAACTTTTCATGTCGCATTGTCAAAGAGCTCAGTCACTCATGTCATAACAGGGTCCAAAAAGGAATAAGCCTAAATATAAGGAAATAAATCATGGGCCCCTCAACTAGTAGGGGAGAAATACAAAATCATAGGAAAACAGCATTAATAGCTCTGTCTAAGGGGCTTCATGATGAGCCTTTAGGGCCCCCACACACATACAGGAATACGATTTATATGTGTAAATTATATGCTGTTCATAAAAAGTAGCTATCCACCCTGTATCTGTTGAAATGAGTCTCTCCATCATAGAACATGAGTCTGCAGACCAATCTACTGTACTGTTTTTACAGTTGCAGAGTAAAGAGTGCTGTCTGATTAAAAACATCTGAAAAATAATGTTCCTTCTGCATCTCAGGATTTGATATAGCCTCTAAATTTCCCCTCAAAGTGCACCAGATTGATGCATTTTAATTCAAAAGGCACACATTTTCTTCCGGGGGGGAGGGTGCCGCCGGACCCCCCAACAAGGACCAGGGTCCCTCCCACAGTATCCCTAAATCCTGTGGGAAACACTGACTTCCTTAATATGGATTTACATTAATTGTATATGTGCAGAAAAGTCAGTGTACCTGACTGGATAGGTAGGAGTGGGGGGGGGGGGGGCCTTTAAGAGTCTGCACCCAGTGGCCCATTATCTCATAAACCGTCTATGAACCAACTGGATTCTACAATCTGTTTTCTTTTTGAAGAAATATTATTTAAAAAAAAAGAAAAAAAAAGTGGGGGGGCCCCACACTAGGTCTTGAAACGGGCCCCCAGATCACTAAGGCCGCCACTGAACATAGGGTTTGTATTTTTTCAACATTGCACCCTGTTTTGTCCCACTCAAGAATCACTGATATTATATATGTTTCCACTATCTGAAAGCACATAAGTCTGCATTACTCACACCAAATCATCACGTTGTGTAAGCTTGGCAGCTCATTAGTAAGATCCTAATAAGTTGGATGGAGTTGTTATGAGTGCAGCTTAATGATACAAGGGATAAGCTGTTTGTAAGTAGTTTCATTGCTGTGTCTTTAATTTCCAACAAAAACATACAAAATATAGAGTGATAAAGCGCATTACAGGGCTATTTCAAGACAAGGCATTTTGAGGTGCCACTGAAGGAAAAGCTTGATATTATACTTTATTCACTGAGCACACTAAGATTCAATCTCCTCATCGGCAGAAACGGCCACGGCAGCGGAAACGAACTTTATAATCATTACACCTCTTCTTGCGGTCTTGGTCCTTGTTCCTGCAGATAAATCCTCTGCGTGTGTCACTCCTGGAAAAGAAACACACAGTAAGTGACAGGACTGTTTACTCAACATGGGGCAGTACGAAGCTGGATTAGCGGCAAAACTGACGCTAAAGGACGGTGCTGTTCTGTTTTCAAACTTAATTAACAAAGGATATAAACATGGACATGGATATAAATAAATATAGGAAAAATACATCTACAATACAATGTACAAGGAAGTGCTGTTCCAACGATACTTGTTCGCCTTGGACAGTCAGAAGCGCAAGCTGTAAATTACAGAGTCCCACCTGTGTTTATTTTGTGGCCGTATTTGGACAAAAAGGGCTGTGGATACAGGTGACCCATCACAACGAAGTGGGTTTGGCGGGAGGGGGCAAGGGGTAGACAGACTGAAGGCTGAATATTCACGAAAGAGAGAGGGTGATTCCCAAATATCTACAAAGTTTACTGTCCGGTCAATCATGTCTACAAAAACATGTACCTAATAATGAATCAAATAAGCCCTCGTTAACGTTTTCAACAGTTGTTTAGATAAACACATTGTTGTTTAATGTGTTTTCGGAAGCTTATTAGCTTATTATACATGGCTGTATTTTTTTTTATGTAACATAGGAAATAGTATAATACGTTTGTTTTCTCCATGTACACAAGCACATGCAATGACAACATTAATGCAAAGCATTTAGTAGAGTACAATATGAATCACTGAGACAAATGTAGTCAAGTTATTCATGGTCGTTGTACTTACTTATATATCTCGTCCCCTGCTTCCCACGGAGCGAGCTCATCGTCTACAGTTACGGCCTCAATCTCTCTCGGTCTACGGCAGATCTTTCCTTGGTACCGTCTGCGGAGTTTGCCGAGAGTTTCATAGTCTCCGTTTCCACCGGGATTGTCTCCGTCAAACCAGTCAGTCCAGCATTCTGTAGCAAGGTATTTCAATTAGGAAATATTTGCAACTAAGCATTTGAAATATTTCTGTATTTGCACATGTTGTAATTTGGTGTTAAATGTAAAAACAGAAGGTGTAATCTTCTTACGACGAGAGGGGCTTCCTCAATGGAGAAAAAAAATTAAAAAAGTATCATACAATAGGTTTTAGACATTTCAATGCAAAGAGCCACTCTCTGGTCTATCTGTGCTTTAAATGTCAGGAATTTGCCCCTGCAAATAATCTCTCACCTCGTTTTTGGACTGTGACAAATAATACAATATAAAAAGTCACATTTTAACTGTTACACAATTGTTTATCTACAACAGAACTTGACTTCATATTGAATTGGCAGTCATTCAGTTTTTTTTAACTGCATGCAAGTCGAGACTTTCTCCAGTGCACACTCTGCGGTTGTAATGTTTTCTCCCACACCCACAGACAATGCTGCACATTGTGTATGATATCCATCTATCAGTCAGTATACAGTAAAGGGTCTTACCGTTTGCATCAGCTGATCCCACTGCGTTGACACCCAGACCGTTGACATTGTTGGTGTCCAGCTGATTGCTTCCTGGTAATGGTAATTAGGAAAAAAGTTATTTACTGGGATTTTGATTAATTTTTTATTATTTTAAAGTAATAAAAATTGTGCGTATGATTATGACCTTAACTTTTGAGATGAACCTACCAAAAAACAATCCTGCAACAATGGCAACACTTAACTATTGAAGGATAAGAATGAGAAAAAAAGATTAGGCAATTAAACAGGTTTATATATATATATATATACACATATATATATATACACAGATATATATGTGTGTGTATATATTTTATATATATAAACCTGAGGCAACTCAAAGAGCTTAACAATAAAATACCTATCAAACAACTTCACAATAAAACATCGATCAACCAACAAAGTAAAAAATTGAAGAAACAACTAGTAAAAACTCATTTACAGGATGGCATAGGCAAAATAAGAAAGAAACATGTTTAGCTTTAAGATAAAAGCAGTCAGAGTCTTGGCTTGTCTAATATCACCTGGAAGTTGTGAGTTGTGTAATAACAGAAAGCTGCTTCATCGTATTTTGTTCTAACTCTTGGAACAACCAGTAGGCCACCAGCCCCAAATTAACTCAGCGTTTTACAAGGGTTAAATATGACACAAGCATGTCTGAAATGTCTTTAGGCCCAGAGCCACCGAGAGATTTATAAACAAGCGTGGAATTTTGGAATTGATTATCTGGTTTACGTGCAGCAAGTGTAAGGATTTATGAACTGGT